>OX637649.1:1889323-1974705 GCA_951802225.1 Euspilapteryx auroguttella | reverse complement strand
ATATGTTAAGGTAACCATGATATTTTTAAGATGATTAGCTCTAGTTCTACTTAGGTTGATGAGGGGTCTGACTGGGTCGGGGGTTTTTAAATTTTTAAATTTGAGTTATTAAATTTGTAAATTTAGGGTGCAATTTTATTTGTGACTGATCAGTTAAGGGTGTGTTCTGTCAATTAAACTGAACAACTTTCCCAAACGAACATAGGTCGAAATATGAAAAAAAAATTGGACCTCTACACAAAAATTAACAGCTGACAGAGGCATCTTCTACGGGAGCGAGGTGTCCAATTTTTTTTTTTCATATTTCGACCTATGTTCCTTACCACACCCTTAGAACACACCCTTAACGGATCCACCACTAATAAAATTTCACCGTATATAATAATAATGTATCTTTTTTGAGTTTTGATGTTTTGTTGATTTTTAAATTTTGAAGGTCAAATTAATTTATAAACAATATGTGAAAGTTGTTATAATGGTTACTCATCTCTCTCACTGGAGTGAGTGAGAGAGATGTATTCGTATCCTAGCTAGACGTGGGCGCCGCCTTAGCGCGGCCGTACACGGTCAGAAATTTCTGTCAGAAAAATCGGATTTCTCTTTCGCACTCCTGAGTGGAAGAGAGATAGAAGAGTTCGCTGTCTCTCTTCCACTCACGAGTGCGAAAGAGAGATGCGATTTTTCTGACAGAAAGGACAAAACAAAAAATGTACAGTCCGTTCACAGATAAATTACCTCTAGTTTTGAGGGTTGGTTTAGGTTTGCCCAGTAAATCCTCTGAAACTCTGAATCCTTTTTGACACGATACCAGATGAAATAATTACTAATACATACATTCTGACAGATCTGTCAAAGATCGCTGTCACAGATCGCGCAGATGTGGGCTACCCCTTAAGGGTGTCACATACCTGCGCGGGCAGCTCGCGGGCAGTGACAGTGGCCTGTCAGAATATATAGAACTGTAAGATCGGCTTATCGATGGTCGCGGGCAGTTCCATACTATATGACAGACCGACTGTCACTGCCCGCGAAATGCCCGCGCAGGTATGTGACATCCTTTACTTGGAAACAAAATATTTTGACTGTAGACTATAGACTTTATATAACACATCACACTCAGAGACTTACTTAGGACTGTAGACTATAGACCGTAGACCGGAGACCGCAGAACGCTGACTGCAGACCGTTGACCGGAGCGTAGACCGTAGACCGGAAACTGCAGAACGCAGACCGTAAGCCGTAGACCGTAGACTGCAGAACGCAGACCGTAGACCATAGGCCGGAGCATAGACCGTGGACCAGAGACTGCAGAACGTAGACCATAGACCGCAAACCGTGGACCGGAGACTGTAGAACGCAGACTACAGAACGTAGACCGTAGGCCGGAGCGTAGACCGGAGATTGCAGAACGTAGAACGCAGACCGTAGACTGCAGCGTAGACCAGAGACCGCAGACCGTAGAACGCAGACCGCAGACCGTAGACTGGAGCGTAGACCGGAGACCGCAGACCAAAGACCACAGAACGCAGACTGTGGACCACATACCGTAGACAGCAGGTCGCAGACCGTAGACTTTTAGTGTGTTTGTTTGTATGTGTGCGTATCGCGTTAACTATCAGCTGTAATTTTCCCGCGGAAAATGGGAATGAGAAGTTTTTCCGCGGTAAAAAGTAGCCTATGTTCTTCCATACCATTTTTCATTAAAATCCGTTCTGCTGTTTAGGCGTGAAAGAGAGACAGACAGACAGTTACTTTCGCATTTATAATATTATAGTATGGATGTTCAGACACGCGATTTCACTATTTTATTATATGTATAGATTTGTCATAAACGCATGAAAAATATTGCCATACTTTATAAAAATATTATTTTTTACAATCTACCTAATAAGTTTTAATAATAACTCAAATTTAAAAATTTAAAAACCCACGACCAAGTCAGACCCCTCATCAACTTAAGTAGAACGAGAGCTAATCATCTTAAAAATATCATGGTTACCTTAACATATACTTTCAATATCATTGAAGTAACACTGTACCAAATTTTTAATTGATAGAACATAAGGAAGCTAGTTAGATCCTCTCATCCATCATTCAAGAGCTGATCATCTTCAAACGGCGGATCAGGTAATGGTTACCTCACCATATACTTCCTATATCATAGATGTAACATGGAACTAAATTTCAAATCGATCGGACATAAGGAAGCTAGTTAGATCCTCTCATCCATTATTTAAGAGCTGATCATCATCAAACGGCAGAGCAGGTCATGGTTACCTTAACATATACTTTCAATATCATAGATGTAACATGGTACCAAATTTCAACTCGAACGGACGTAAGGAAGCTAGTTAGATCCTCTCATCCATTATTCAAGAGCTGATCATCTTCAAACGGCTGATTAGGTAATGGTAACCTTACCATATACTTTCTATATCATAGATGTAACATGGTACCAAATTTCAAATCGATCGGACATAAGGAAGCTAGTTAGATCCTCTCATCAATTATTCAAGAGCTGATCATCTTCAAACGGCAGATCAGGTCATGGTTACCTTACCAAATACTTTCTATATCATAGATGTAACAAGGTACCAAATTTCAACTCGATCGGACATAAGGATACTAGTTAGATCCTCTCATCCATTATTCAAGAGCTGATCATCTTCAAACGGCATATCAGGTCATGGTTACCTTACCAAATACTTTCTATATCATAGATGAAACATGGTACCAAATTTCAACTCGATCGGACATAAGGAAGCTAGTTAGATCCTCTCATCCATTATTCAAGAGCTGATCATCTTCAAACGGCAGATCAGGTCATGGTTACCTTACCAAATACTTTCTATATCATAGATGAAACATGGTACCAAATTTCAACTCGATCGGACATAAGGAAGCTAGTTAGATCCTCTCATCCATTATTCAAGAGCTGATCATCTTCAAACGGCAGATCAGGTCATGGTTACCTTACCAAATACTTTCTATATCATAGATGTAACATGGTACCAAATTTCAACTCGATCGGACATAAGGAAGCTAGTTAGATCCTCTTATCCATTATTCAAGAGCTGATCATCTTCAAACGACAGATCAGGTCATGGTTACCTTAACATATACTTTCAATATCATAGATGTAACATGGTACCAAATTTCAACTCGATCGGACATAAGGAAGCTAGTTAGATCCTCTCATCCATTATTCAAGAGCTGATCATCTTCAAACGGCAGATCAGGTCATGGTTACCATACCAAATACTTTCTATATCATAGATGTAACATGGTACCAAATTTCAAATTGATCGGACATAAGGAAGCTAGTTAGATCCTCTCATCCATTATTCAAGAGCTGATCATCTTCAAACCGCTGATCAGATCTTCACCAGACTTGGCTAAGAATACTCGGCCTGAAATTATCTATGATACAAAAAAACCTAAACGAAAATCGGTTCTGCCGTTTGGGCTCTACGATGCCACAGACAGACAGACAGATACACACGTTAAAATTATAACACCCCTCTCTGACCCCTTAAAAAATATTTTTTTTTCTGACCTCAACAAAAAAAATATACTTATTTTTCTTTGGAATACTCTTACATAGTCCTGGCCAAAATTGAAAATCTCCTCTATAGTTATTGACGTTCATTCATACACGTGTTGTGACGTTGCACAAAGCAAAGAAACAAAGTGGCAACAACGCACATAAGAAAACCACCAATCATAAGAATGGTGGCCTCTGATTGGTACATTTGAATCAGATCAACATTTGATGGAGCGGATTTGTATAAAGAATGTTATGAATTGATCGTATTTGTGCTCTTATAGGGACAGCGATTGTTGATCCGAGCGGAGCCACATTTGTATGCAGGGTCATAAATTTGATCAACAAAAGCTGTCGGGATCAACAATTGCCAACGGATCAACAATTAACTGATGCTACAACCCGAATAATCAACATTTGCCGAGAAGATATATCTATATATATATATATATATATATATATATATATATATATATATATATATATATAATAAATAGAAATAAAAAAGTGCGTGCACAGTAAGCACAATCTAGCACGTTATGTATTACTACAGCGATAATAGCCTCAACCTCATTCCCGCAAAGCTTCAGTGCGATAATGACACGTTGCACTACGCGAGAAAGCGTCTTTTAGTTTAACCATTTCAATTTTTAGCTGCAGTATAGAATGATAATTTAGTTGTTATATAAAAAGTGTCTCGAAGCCAATATGGCGGCTAACGCGGCCGGCGCCACACTCGCTCCGAAACGGAAAACGCTGCTTCCGGCTAGCTCGACTCGCAGTAACGCATCTTTATGAACTACTCTAGCTGCGGTGTTGAAAGGTATTGGTTTTAATTTCATATAACACTGCAATAAAGCAACGCTAGGTAGAGTTAGTGTGGCAGCACAATGTAGATAAGAACAGGCAGCGTCCTCGAAATGAATACCTAGACCCGCTCGAGCCCGGCCGGTATAAAGGCGCGCGATAGGGCTGCCTACTGACTGTCACTCTTGTTGCTTGGCTTATAATTTCATAATAAATTTATTATGTTCTTACATATATATGAAATTGACGTTTTGTATATTAATCCATAACATTTCGCATTTATTCTAAAAACAACGGAACCCATTTTTTATAATATTTTATAGGTGATTTTAGTAGTTCAGCTTATACAGTGATAAAAGAAACATAATTTTAATCTGGAGAGTATTAAACAAAATAATTCAAAATAATTGCGCGCGTAATAAATGCGCGGGAGCGACGCGCATTGACACATGTAACTGCGTAGCACGCGCGACTGGTGGTAGCCGAGGTATGCTGAGATTCCAGCGCGTAAGTACTTACTTACTCGCGTTTCGGCCGTTTGTACAGTGGCGGACACGGTCGGCGTAACACTTCAGGTTTTTCTGTATTGCAAAATAGCTCTTGTTCTTTGGTAATACAGTCTAGGGCTGACGAAACCATAGACAAATCTGTTACGGCCTCCTAGTCCTTGACTGTACGATGATGTTCTACTGTTCGTTACAATATATTATGGTGGCAGTGTCCATCGGGCGTGTGAAAAAGCGCGTGCAAAGCTGGGAGAAATAGCTACACATAAAACAAACCTCAACAAGCTGAGCAATAAACTGGGTCCTAGTAGCAGGATTGTCTAACAAGGACAAAGCTTCCCCCCCGCGCGCCGCGCCGCCCGCCGTGCCCGCCGCCTCCACCTCAATACCCGCCGTCGATACTGACAGGTCGACCCCCATCTGCAATCAATCAATCCATATCACACTATCGTCTTTTTATTACCGACTTCATTAAAGGAGGTTATCAATTTGACCTGTATGTATGTTTCTCCGCGATTATCTCGCGTTTGGCTGAACCGATTTTGATGCAGTTTTCAGATAAGTATTTGTTACATTCAGGAAAAGGTTTTATTATCTGTTTTAACCGACTTAGAAAAGAGGAAGTGCTCAGTTGATGTATGAGTCAGTTTATTGAAGATGGGTTCCTTTTTAGTAAAAAAAAACATATTGTGAGCCAAAATTCTCCTTTGATTTTTACTACCTTGTAACACTTGCTTTGCACATTGAACCCATCAGCTAATGGAACACAATGTAAGATTTTGATCCAAGTTGCTTTGGGAAGTCGTTAGGTCAAATTAGGTATGGTGAGCTAAACAACTCAAATTTATTACAGTCTTATTATGAGTACTATTGTATGATAACTATTATTAACTAACCTGTTCAATAGGCTCTGCAGAATCGATGTTTCCCCAGTCGATCTCGCCCGCGCCGTCTCCGGTACCGAAGTCTATGGCGCCCGTGTCTATGGAGCCGAAGTCTATTTCGTTGCTGTCGTCGCCAAAGTCGATCTGAAAATAGATTGATTGAGAGCAAAAAAAACAAATGGAACAATATACTGGTATTTGACTAAATCCGTACCTAGTTTAATATAATGAATGCCTTAGTAACTCTGCCTGTCAATTGTTATGCAATAACACCTAAGACTGAACCGATTTTAATGAAATTTATGTCAGAGATCTAATAGAGCTAGAGAAACGACATGTTCTAGGATACTTTTTATCCGATAAATCCCACAGAAAAGGGAAAAATAAAATGCCGTGCATCGTTATCGGTCGCGGGCGCAGGCGTGAGACGAATAGTAGTCAGGGTATGAAAATTTATGGAACCAATTCTGAGGCTCGCGACAGACTAAAGTCACTTACAGGCGTCGGACGAAAATGCGCACCTTTGCATTTCTATATATATGTTATGATGCTCATTGTGTCACATACCTGATCCCCAGCCCCTAGTTCTTCAACCTCAATATGCACAGGGTCAGGCTCGACACTCAGCGGAGGCTCACCATACGTCCACTCATACACCGTAGTGTTACCATTCTGAACCACATATTGTAACAGTGGTAGTACTTCTGCTGTGTCATCTATCATGTACTTTGTGAATGCTGAGTAAAGGTGAATGGCTGGTTGGAGCGGTTGGAGCGATTTTGCAATCTGCAAATAAGATTTACGAGGGTTAGAGTACTAAATAGTTTGAGTGTTAGAATATAGCTAACTGAAGATTTATTTATGATGATTATTTGACTGTATTACTGGGACATCAAACCAAATACAAGAAGAATTTATTCTTAAAAGAAAGGAATTCATTACAATGCAGTTTTAACAATTAAAGAGTTGACTTACTAATTAGGGTATTTAAGTCTTTAAAAATTTTAGTTACTAGAGGCTGCTGTTGGATTTTACTAATAAAAAGTCGTATTTGCAGAGATTCACTTGGATTTATTCACACCGATAATGCCGACAAGAGTGACAACAGGTAAAAGTGCAGAGTACAGTTTTAGGTTATACACTCAGTAAGAAAGACTGATTGATTTGACACAGACGTCAAACTGACATTTGCGATTGCGTTTACAAATACTTATACATTCTAACACTGGCCCTTAAACGCAAGCGCCATACAAGAAATAAATATAAAACCGAATATTATATTTGCAACAAGACCTAAATATCTCTACTAACAAAAACAAGTTTTATATTAACCAGCTCTACATATTAACTCTATAAAAATATCAACTGAATAAACCTAGCTCTACATGGCTTAAGTTGTATACATATAACTCTACAACAATTGTTAGCTAAATAGTATCTCGTTTATACAGAAATAAATTAAATCGTAGCAACTACTCTTACTAATGACTTAAATAATTAAGACTAATTTTAAATAACATCTATATTAGTAATACATTGACAAATTTAATAAATTTCTCTGTGCTAAGTGGCTTTGTTAAAATATCAGCCAACATTTCATTAGTGCTTACATATTTAATATCTACAACTCGATCATTAACAATTTCTCTTATGAAATGATGTCGGATATCAATGTGCTTTGTCCTTGAATGAAACATAAAATTTTTACATAGCTTAATTGCAGACTGATTATCATTAAAAACAGTAATAGGATGTTTGGTACCAGTTATCTCAAAAATAAACTTTCTAACAAACAATGCCTCTTTACACGAGTCTGACAGTGACATGTATTCGGCCTCTGTACTTGATAGAGCCACAGTACGTTGTTTGCGACTCTCCCAAGAAATAATTGATTTTCCAATTGCAAATACATAGCCTGTAAACGACCTACGATCGATATTGTTCGATGCCCAGTCAGCGTCAGTATAGGCAACTATTTCCATGCCCCCTTTAGAAAATTTTAGTTTCTTACCTATAGTACCCTTTAGATAACGTAAGATATGTTTTGCAGCCTTCCAATGCGGCTCTGTAAAGCAATGATTAAATTGACTTAAATAACTAACTGCATGGCTTATATCGGGTCGAGTACATACTGCGATATACATAAGTGAACCAATCAGGCCTCTGAAGTCATACTGATCGTCCTTGTGGGTATCATGTGGTAATTTTATGCCAGTTTCCATAGGAGTCCCAGCAGGATTACATTCTTCCATTTTGAACTTCTGTAATGTTTTAAGAATATAGTTGGACTGATCAAGGTAAATATCATCACCCTCTCTTGTAAGTCTCATGCCAAGTATATGTTGTGCTGGCCCTAAATCTGTGATATCAAATTCTAATTGTAGCCTTTTTTTAATTTCATTCTTGCTCTCAATATCATGATGAATCAAAATTATATCATCAACATACAGGGCAATGATAACCATTGACTTCCCAGTACCTCTTAAATAAACACACGGTTCAGAAACTAACCTTTTAAAATTCATTTTCTCAGACAAAACTTTATTTATCTTCTCATACCACGATTTGGATGCCTGTTTAAGGCCATAAATTGCTTTATTTAGTTTACAGACCTTTCTTTCAGACCCTTTTTCTTGAAAGTATTCAGGTTGTTCCATATACACTGTCTCATGTAGGTCTCCATTCAAAAACGCTGTTTTCACATCCAGATGCTCTATATTCATGCCATATTCAGCAGCTAACGCCAGTAGCATACGAATTGTAGAATATCGAACTACAGGCGAAAAAGTTTCCTCGTAATCAATGCCATACCTTTGTGTGTAACCTTTCGCAACCAATCGTGCTTTATATTTTAACAGTTCACCATTCACACCATACTTTCTTTTAAACACCCATTTACATTTAACAGGCCTGTGTCCTGGTTCAGGATCCGTAAGTGTGAAACATTCATTCTTTATAAAAGAGTCATACTCATCATGCATAGCTTTTCTCCAGTGTTCCGCGTCTGGCCCACTTAGTGCCTCGCGAGCAGTCTGTGGCTCGTCAGCACTGCTACTGCAGTCGTCCAGTGTCACGTAGCATACCCTCTCGGGTGTGGTTGAAGTTTCGTAGCTAGTATCAGCATCAGCCAGCGTTTCATCACCTGGAACGTAAATGTCATCGGAACAATAATTTGAACTACTACTTGTATCTATTTGTTCATTTTCAGAATCGTTAATCGTGATTGTGCTCAGTCTCTGTTCTACTACCTGTGAATCTCTGTCATCAGATGTTCTAGAATGCATAGTTGATGATTCTAGTTGTTCATTTTCTTCCTGATTCGAGGGCGATAACTCGAACATAATTTGCTGAACATTCTCATCATTTGAGATTAACTTGTTTTCATAAAACTTATTTTCCAAAAATATTACATCTCTGGAATTATAACATTTTTTAAAATTTGATGGATCAATGAGACGAAATCCCTTTGTCTCTTCATTGTATCCCACAAAAATGTACGGTTTACTTTTAGGATCTAATTTCTTACGATTCTTTACCATTGCATATGCAATACAACCAAAAATTCTTAAATGGTTCAGATTTACCTTTTTGCCAGTCCATTTTTCTTCAGGAGTGCAGCCTGCAACAGCCTTAGTCGGGCTTCTGTTTCTCAAGTAAACAGCAGTGTTGACCGCCTCAGCCCAGAACATCATTCCGAGACCAGCATCCCGCATCATACTTCGCACCTTCTCCATGATGGTCCTGTTGGCTCGTTCTGCCACACCATTCTGCTGTGGAGAATCGGGTACAGTTTTATGATGCTTTATGCCATTTGCCTTCAGAAATTCCTGAAAAGAAGTACTCATGTACTCTCCACCCCTGTCACTCCTAAGTATTTTTATTCTCTTATCAGTTTCATTTTCTACTTGTGCTTTAAATTGTTTAAAACATTCAAATGTCTCATCTTTAGATTTCAACAAGTAAACAAATATTTTCCTTGAGAAATCATCAATGAAAGTAAGAAAATACCTACAGCCACTAATTGATGGAACCTGAATAGGACCACATAAGTCTGAGTGAACTAGTTCTAAAATCTCTGATGCTCTATTCAAAGATTTCTTTGGAAAAGGTAATCTACTTTGCTTGCCCTCAATACATGGAACACATTGCTTGTATTCTTCTACACTGTAATTAATGCCAGTTGCCATACCTTTGCGCAGAAGTTCCATGCACCTTGAGTTGAGATGACCGAGGCGTTTGTGCCACACCTCTTGGGACACTCCGTTCTCCACTACTGCCGCTGCCACCAGGGATGTATTTGCCTTCCCCTTACAGTCACTGTCAGACACAGTGTCGAGTTGATAGACACCGTTCATGAGAGTACCAGTAGCCAAAACATCATCAGAGTCCTTGATAATACACTTATTCCTATTAAAAATAACTGTGTATCCCTTCCTAGTCATCGCACTTACAGATAACAGGTTAGTACTTAAATTAGGGACATAATAAGCTTCACTTATTGTCTTTACACCATCCTTTAAATTAATTAGCACTTGACCTAATCCAGCAGTGTACAACTTCTGCCCGTTTGCAACACTTACGTCAACAGTCTTATTCTCATTGAAGTTCACCATCAAGTTCTTATTATTACACATATGATTAGTAGCTCCAGAGTCAATGTACCATACCTCACTATTCACCTTTACCGAAAGCGCTGTGATAAGGGCCTTGTCCTTGGACGGAGTCCTCGCGTTGTTGAAGTCCTGGGACAACCCGCCTTGCCTTCCCTTTTTGTCCTTCTCTGGACAGTTCCGCGAATAGTGACCAGCACGCTTGCATCTGAAGCACTTAAAAACCTTGCGAGTGACAAACGCTTGAATTCCATCCAGCTTATCATCCCGCCGTTGTGTTTCCTGTATCAATTTTGCAGATACATATTCAGTTGTCAACTTGGTGTCTGAATTTTCCATCGCCATGATCAGAGGGTCATAGTCTTCTGTGAGGCCGCTCAGTATGATTATTGCGACAAATTCATCGTCCAATGGTGATTCAATTTCTATCAATTGGTGGGAAGTTTCTTTAATTTTGTTCAAGTAATCTTCCATTGAGCTGCTATTACTTAACTTCATTGCAAACAGACTTCTTAGAAGTCCAAGTCGCCTGCTGAGTCCTTTACCTTCATACGCCTTCACCAGAGAGTTCCACGCTTCGTGAGCGCTTTTAGCTGATCGAATTTGAGGGATTACTGCCGGTTGGATAGACAACGCAATGCGCGCCAACGCCTTGTCGCTTTTCCTTTTGTTGTCTGCGGACGCTTCCTTTTCCACATACTCCCAAAGTTCCTCGTGGATGAGTATCATTCTCATGGAGAACTTCCAAGTTGAGAAGTTCTCCGATCCTCTCAGCTTCTCAATAGGCATGTTACTTGGCGTTGCCGACATGTCGAACTCTTCAGGATAAACTCGATGTTAATTCCGATAAAATCCAGGAAATAAAAACGGTAACAGCTTCTTATTAACCACGCTCTGCTACCATGTTGGATTTTACTAATAAAAAGTCGTATTTGCAGAGATTCACTTGGATTTATTCACACCGATAATGCCGACAAGAGTGACAACAGGTAAAAGTGCAGAGTACAGTTTTAGGTTATACACTCAGTAAGAAAGACTGATTGATTTGACACAGACGTCAAACTGACATTTGCGATTGCGTTTACAAATACTTATACATTCTAACAGCTGCCCCACGGTCTCACCCGCGCAGATTTCTCATAAACACAAAAATCCCGTTTTTTCCCGTTCCCGTGGGAATTTCGAGAAATCCCTTCTTAGTGCTCACCTACACTCCCTAAGGAACCTACATGCAAAATTTCAGCCTGCTACGCCCAGTAGTTTCGGCTCTGCGTTGTCTGTCAGTCAGTCAGTCAGTCAGTCAGTAACGGAAGAGTTTTATATATATTGATACCTAAACAAGGAACTCAATACAGCTAACAATAGGAATTCTCATAAAATCATTTTAAATATATTTAGTAACTCATGTGTTCTAATCTATAATACTGCAATGTTTGTCAAATTCCAATCAGTAGTTTTTCAATGAAAGTGAAAAAATCTACAAACATCCTTACAAACTTTTGCATTTTATAACATAAATTCATATACATAGTACAGTGGCAGTCTGTGAGACGGTGTTACAGATTTGTCTATGGTCTAGTGCATCCGAGACTTTAAATACCAAAGAACAAGAGCTATTTTGCAACACAGAAGAACAGGAAGTGTTACGCTGTCCTAGACCACCACTGCAAAACTTAAAAATAAATAGGACAAACATAAATAATATCTTTACAATTGTAATTAATGACACTAATTAGATAATATTTCAAACCTCATCATAGATTGCAGGTAGCTCCTGAAGGCGGTCAACCAGCTCTCTTTTGATGTGGTCTCCTTTAATCCCAAGAGACTTGCACAGCGCCAGAAATTCAGACTTGCTAGACGCCTCACCTTTCAGATATTCTGCTGTTTTCTTATCACATTCCTGCAGGTTAAAAAGGTTAAATAATATACTTACATATTTTTTTAAAAAGCAGTTTTAACTCATCATCAGCCTGTAAGAGACCACTGCTGAACATAGACCTCCTCTCTTGCACCCCGCGCACCGCGGTCTGGCGCCAGTCTGATCCACTGAGTTTAAACTAGTAAATGGGAGTAAAAATGTTTAAAAATTTATTTGGAATTGCCATACTGGATCTGTGCTAACTGTTATTGCTCTCCAAGTTTTAATTATATTTGTGCCAAAAAAAGTGTTAAAGTGCTAAAATAAACATAAACAAAGTGCAGTAAAACATCCTTGCATCAAGTGTTAATAAAAACAGTGCTTAAACACGCGTAAAAACTGGAAAAATTAGGTTGCAAACCAAAATCTAGCTAAAAAAAAAATAACCAACTACCTTCAAGAAAATAAAATGAATTAACGTTTTTTTTTTCTTTTTTATAAATGATTATTATTTTAACTTACTATTACTTCACCTGATACAACACCCTCACTGGGAGTGGCCAGCCAGGCTTCCAGTCGAGGATATGTTACTGGTGTAGTCAACTTAGACCCACACAGCCAAACCACAGATGCAGAGAATGATTGGCAAGCTATTCCTGTTCTAAATCCCAACAGATACAAGAAACTACTTCATCAAAGCCCTCAAAATAGGCAAAGAAGCAACTCTGCCCATACAATCTTAACTCAAAGTGTGGATTCAGATCTAGCAATTAATTCTGAACAAATGCCATCAGCCCCAAAAAAAACTGCTAACATGCCCAAAAGTAACCCGGAGTGGCAAAGAGTTCCACCGCTAAGGTCCAACAAAAGAAAGAGGACCTCAGACTCACCACCTAACCACAGCATCCCAGTGAGCAACAGCTTTGAGGCACTACCCAATGATGTCCCAGACCCTGAACCAACTAAGAAGACATACAAGCCGCCTCCATTTATATTATATGGAATTGAAGATGTCCAACAACTGTCCAGAACCATAGAACAAGTCCTTGAACCAGGAAGTTTCAGCTTCAAAGTTGTAACGAAAAATCAACTGAAATTAAATTGCTCCAACACTGAATCATACAAAAAGCTTGTTACTCTAGTAAGGGAGAAAGGTCTTATTGGTCACACCTTTACCCACAAAGAGGAAAAAAGTTATAGAATTGTTGTCAAGAACCTGCACCATTCAACTCCACACGAGGAAATAATCCAAGCGATATCCAACTCCGGAAACACTGTTGTTGGCAAAATTATCAATGCCCGCTATGGTCCGGACAAGACCCCAACATCTACCTTCTTTGTCAATCTTGTTCAGGGAGCTAATAACAAGAAAGTGAAAGAAATAAAGGAAATCTTTCACACAAAAGTGATAATAGAAGACCCCAAGAAACGAAAATCAATCCCCCAGTGTACTAGATGCCAACAGTATGGGCACACTAAAAATAATTGTACAAGACCCTTTCGCTGTGTCAAATGCGCTCTACAGCACAATACCAGTGACTGCCCTAAAAAAGACAGAAACACCCCAGCTAAGTGTGCATTATGCTTTGGCAACCACCCTGCCAACTACAGAGGTTGCTCCGTATACAAAGAAATCTACCAGCGCAAATTCAACACAACAACTAAGCAAATTCAACAAAACACAGTATTCAGATCCAAACTTGAAAATACCACTGCTGCCGCTCAAGAAAATACCTCAAAGCCAAAAACGTACTCAAATGAGCCACGAGAATCCCGCTCGGACAATAATAACCGGCCTACCAACCCTTTATCCTATGCAGATGCATTGAATCACAGCGACAATCAACAGCTGCCCCGCAAAATATCTCACAACATAGAAGAGCTTCTCTTAAATCAGACTGAGAAGATCGACAAACTCCTACAACAGATAAGCTCCTTAATGGGCCTTATAATTACCCTCGTCGAAAAAGTTACAAAATGACTTCTCTAAATATTGCTACCTGGAACATTGATGGACTTGCTTCCAGTAAGCAAGAACTTCAGCTACTCATCGAAACTCACAAACTGGACATAATTCTAATTTCTGAAGCCCACCTTACAGAAAAAAGATGTGTTACCATTCCAGGATTTGCAATATATTCTACAAATCATCCAGATGGTACGGCGCATGCTGGGTCCGCCATTATAATTAAAAGGTCAATAAAACACCACCTAGAAATGCCTTTCCAAACAGAACACATACAGGCTACCACAGTTACAGTAGAAGATAAAAATGGTAACATGACAATATCCGCAGTATACTGTCCGCCTCGCCACACAATCACAGATGAGATGTTCTCTACCTACTTTAAAACTCTTGGAAATCGCTTTATTGCCGGAGGTGACTGGAACGCGAAGCATACTTTCTGGGGATCTCGACTTACAACAACCAGAGGCAGAGCACTAAAAAAGTGCATAGATCGCGACAATCTACTGCCGATGACAACGGGTGAACCCACCAACTACCCCCCCGACCAAACCAAACTCCCAGACCTCATCGACTTCTTCATAATAAAGGGCCTCTCCAGACAATACTTCAACATAAAATCGTGCCTAGACAGCGCATCAAGCCACACCCCTGTTCTCGTCACAATGGGCTCTTCCTTATTGTCAGTAGACAAGCGAGAAATGATATATAATAAAAAGACAGACTGGGACGGTTTTAGAGATTTCATATCAAATAAAATAAAACTGAATATTCCACTAAAGACCAACGAGGACATCGAACAAGCTACGAAGTACATAACATGCTTGATACAGGAAGCCGCCTGGATAAACACACCGGAGTTAAAATCTTTAGATAAAAATAACTGTCCGGACGCAAACCTAAAAAGTCTCATTTTGGAAAAAAGGCGACTCAGGAGAGTTTGGCATACCAGCAGGCACCCAGCTGATAAGACTGCTTTCAATCGCGCTTGTCAGACTGTCAAAAAAGCTGTGGCTGATCAGCACAATGCCGCCTTTGAAAACTTGGTTGAAGCTCTTGGCCCCGGCAAGACATCGAACTATTCTTTGTGGAAAGCGACCAAAAACTTCAACCCTCCACAGGACTCAAAACCTCCCATAAGATTACCTGATCAAAAATGGGCAAGATCCGCCCACGAAAAAGCTGAAGCCTTTGCTCTACATCTTTCCACGGTGTTCACCCCAAACCAAGCTTCAATAAACGCTTCTATTAACGAAGAGAGAATCGACGCAACCCTTGCTCAAGACTTTCAAATGGAACTTCCCATGAAACCCACATCTCCACGTGAGGTCAACAGACTCATCCGAAACCTCAAGGTCAAATCGGCTCCCGGCTACGACTTGATCACACCGACAGTACTTAAGGAACTTCCCCCAAAAGCCATTGTGTTCCTTACAATACTCTTTAATGGAATACTAAGAACTGGATATTTCCCCTTACACTGGAAAGTCTCTCAAATAATAATGATTTATAAGCCTGGAAAACCTGCAAATCTTGTCACCTCTTATAGACCTATTAGCCTTTTACCAATAATATCAAAGGTCTTCGAAAAAATTCTACTCGGCCGCCTCTCCCAGAAGATTTCCTCACTGAACCTCATCCCGGACCACCAGTTCGGCTTTCGTGAAGCCCACTCCACAACCGAGCAGGTGCACAGGGTCTGCCATAAAATCAGGGAATCTCTAGAGAAGAAAGAGTTCTGTTCATCAGCGTTTCTCGACATCCAACAAGCTTTCGACAAAGTGTGGCACAAAGGCCTACTCTTTAAAGCTAAGACCCATCTCCCCCACACTTTTTACTGCATATTGAAATCCTACCTATCGGAACGGATCTTCCAAGTCAAAGAAGACGACGCAACATCGAAACTCTACGAAATTAAAGCAGGTGTTCCCCAGGGATCAGTGATCGGACCCACATTGTACTCCTTATTTACATCCGACCTACCACTGTCTGATGACGTGACGACGGCCACTTACGCCGATGACACTGCCATACTAGCCAGTCATTCAAACCCCGACATAGCCTCGGAACGGTTGCAGAAAGAGCTGGACAAAATCAGCAGCTGGCTGGAGACATGGCGTATTCGTGCTAGCGCTGCAAAGTCGACTCATGTGACCTTCACTCTCAAACGTGGAAACTGTCCTCAAGTTAAACTGGCTGGCGAAATATTACCCCACGCAGACTGCGTCAAGTATCTAGGAATGCATCTGGACCGTCGACTCACCTGGCAAAACCACGTTAAGGCTAAGCGAGAGGAACTTAATATACGCTTCAGAAGCCTACACTGGCTTTTGGGAAGAAATTCTAAACTCTCCCTTGACAACAAGCTGCTGATCTATAAAGTAGTATTGAAGCCCATATGGACCTACGGAATTCAACTGTGGGGATGCGCCGCTAACTCAAATGTACAAAAAATTCAACGACACCAAAATATGGTTCTAAGAACTATTAGTAATGCTCCTTGGTTCATTAAAACCACCGAAATCCACCAACTTTTGAGAGTACCAACAGTCAACCAAGAAATAGCCACCTATTGCTCCAACTACAAAATTCGACTCAACAAGCATCCAAACCAGCTGGCCCAGGAATTGGTCCAGTCAAACCCTACCAAACGCCTTAAAAGGCACTCATTTCTGGAGCTGGATCGAAGAGGATCCTAAGCATATTACAGAGATCCATCTAATGTGATGGATTCTGACAAAGTCTACTATCCTGCACAATATCTGCTTATAGTCAACTTGACTGATCGCAGATAGCATCAAATTCAAAACAAAAAAAAAAAAAAAAAATTTAATATTCTATATACCACTGACCTGTTGAGTTTGTTCTTCTTTAGAAATCTGCTTCTTTAAGCTAGGTATCTCGTAATTTATATTCCTAACAAACATCTGAGCTGCTTCAGCCAAATACAGATTATCTTTTTCATAACTCTTCAATATATCCTGCCAGTCTTTCATGCGCTGGGAGCCATACCGACCAAAGAGGTTTTTAGAATCTTTTTCTGTCTCTTTCAGGATTTCTACGATCTTTTGGCAATGAAAGTAGTTAATGTAGGATCCAGAAAGCAGTGCTGCGATTCCTTCATGTACAGGCATGTCTTGTATGGCATTGTTTATTTTTTCACGTATTGCAATAATGCTCTTCTGCCATTCTTTATTTACGTGATGACGGCTGATTAACCAGTCTTGCAGCTTCCCTATGTTTATGTCGATTGGAATGTTAGATTCCTGGAAAAGTGACGAAAAGAAAATGTTATAATTAGGTACCTACTAGGTATAATATGTTTTTGTATTTTGTATAAATATACCAGCGCTCTTATCACTTACATCCATTGTTATAGTTGCTTGCTTACAAATCTGAATTTAACACAACACAAAATTAAACTTGAACTTTCCCATTTCCTTCCACAACAACAAAAATAAAATAATTTGAAGATTTCGTTTCGAACCGAAGATTGATGACTGTGCCGTGCGACGTGTCGATCATGGGTGTATGACGTCCGTGTCAGTCCAACACAGCCTGTCTGACTGATTGATCATCGTATTCTTTTTTGCATCGTTTCCTTGGTCTATGGTTTTGTCTGCTTCAACCAGATATTATTATGTTTCGTAGAGATGTAGAGATGCATAGTTTAGTTTGGCGGATTTTTTTAATTTTTCTTTGCGAAGTTCTCCAAACTTTTGACATTTTTTTTCTAATAAACAATACATTATCAAAAAGAAGCTATGCAAACAAACCTAACACTATTTGTAACCAATACATGCAACTCCATGCTATAAAGCGCCGCTAGGCCCGCTAGCAATATTTTTAAAGCTGAGAATCTTTATAGCATAGATAAACAACTCAAATTAAAAAAATTAAAAACCCCTGACCCAGTTAAAAACCCCGACCCAGTCAGACCTTAATCAGATCAACTTAACTAGAACTAGAGCTAATCATCTTAAAAAGATCATTGTTGCCTTACTTACCATATATGTACTTTTAATATCATTGAAGTATAAGTACTTACTTACCAAATTTCAAATCGATCAGAATCAGAATATTTTTTTTCGATAGGACGTAATGAAAGGTAGTTACTAGCTAAGTCCCCTCATCCACTATTTATGAGCTGATCATCTTTAAACGGCAGATCACGTAATGGTTACCTTAATATCATATCATATACTTTCAATATCATAGATGTAACATGGTACCAAATTTCAAATCGATCGGACATAAGGAAGCTATAGGGTAAGCAGTACAATGATTGGCCCCTTAAGAAAAGTTTTGACTTTGAACATTTCTATGTGCCACATAAGGTTCAAAATTGAAAAACTGTTAATGTAGGATGGTAGCTCATTTATCTGAGAATAAGATTAAACCACAGGAATCGTTATTTGCTAGCTTATAAACAACTTTATCAATAAAAATATAAAAATGTAGCGAAAAGTACAGTCATTGGCAGGGTATGTACAAAAATTGGCATACCTACCCTAGTACAATGATTGGCATGACAATCATTGTACTTTTTGGGCATTGGCATGGCCAATCTTTATACTTTCCTAGGCCAATGACTATACTGATCCATTAAATTATTCAATAATGATGCCCAGACAATATTTTTTTGAGCTCAAAAATGAAAGGTACCCTTCATATACCTAAAATCGCACTATTATCTCTCGGAAATAAGAATACTAAATAAACAAGATAAAATAAAAAGAACATAATCAAATTGGTGAATTATTTAACTACAAATTTAGTACTATGATTGGCATAGGGAAAAGTATAATGATTGGCATGGCCAATCACACAAAAGTACAATGATTGGCCCTGCCAAAATCTAGTTCCTCTGATTTTATTAAATAAAAAGATTTAGCATTTTAAACGCAATTGTTGATAAGATTTGATTTAATATTTAAATATAAATAATATTAAAAAGCAAAAAATACAATGATTGGCATAGATGCCAATCAACTGATACTTCATACTTACCACAGGTACTAATGTTGGCCTACCTATTTTTGAGGTTAATCTTTAGTGTTTTTCATGAATTACCGTAAATAAACCTGAATTGAAGTGTAATAAACATATATGGAAACATATATTGCAATTTAAACAAGAAGAAAACGAGTAAAACCATTCTAAAAGTTACGGACTTCTTACGATTTTCATAAGAAAACACACCCTCTGTTGTAGTCCAACACAAAGTATTTTTTTAATCAATTGCTAGCTGTTGCATTTAAAAACTATTAATTTCGTTGTAGAGTGTTTTAAATAAAGAAAAATATAAATATTTTTTCATTTCTGGTATATAAATACAACTCTTAATAAATAGATTTTTCATTGAAGGGGCCAATCATTGGAGGGGGGCCAACATTAGTACTGCTTACCCTAGTTAGATCCCCTTATCACCTAGAAATAAGCTGATGATATTCAAACCGCTGATCAGATCTTCATGAGACATGGCTAGGAACACTCGGGCTGAAATTATCTATTATACAAAAAAACTAAACGATAATCGGTCCAGCTGTTTGGGCTTTACGATGACACAGACAGATACACAGACAGACAGACAAACAGACAGATACACACGTTAAAATTATAACACCCCTCTGAAGTTTTCTAAAATAAAAGCTATTTCTTCCAGGCAACCCACACAGGCATGGAGTTCCGTATAGTAAAACGAAGTAGGGTAACCAAGCTCGTCTTCCCGCCACAGAAAGCCGACGACTAAACACAGTTTTATCGTTAACTTGGTTATTGTATGGTTGCTTGCTTTAAAAAAGTTTATAGGGTATAGGTAATATTTCAGTTTCTAGGGCCAAAAACTTTGCCTTTTTTTTCATTGAGTATCAAATATTAACACGACTAGGCTAAATAATATTTACAGTATGTTGGTACAGGTGTATTGTATAGGCACCTATATGAATGGTGGTTACGATAAAGAAACGAAGATGGAATCGAATTACATTACAGAGGAACTATTTATCAAATTTAAACTTTTTTGTTTTGACTAGGCGATAACGAGAGAACTGCTACCTATTAATACGTGACTATTACAATGTAAATAATTTGATTTGCCATTTCAGCAAAAAGTAGTAAATATTAGATTATAGTATATAACTAACAACGTTATTATTCTATAGGAGTTTTACCATGACATGGCAGAGGCAGTATGACGGGAACGGGTTGTGTATGTTATTCCTTCCCAACTGCTAGTTTGGTTTAGGCCGTCTTTTGCTGAACTTTTGCAATGATACCTCATATACAATTTCGATATACTATTAGCGTAAATCTTTAAAACTATGCAACGGATTTGGATGGTTTTATTTTAAAGATAGTGAATAAATTGAAAGAGTGATTCAAGAGAAAAGTTTTTATATGTATTTTTATGTAAAGGTTAGGCGACTAGTTACCTATTATTATAGGTAAATGTCTCTTCAATATTATGTATCTATATTAAATAGATTCGCGAAAAGGATCGATGGCGACATGCAGTGCTCGGCGTCAACTCTTTAATTATTAATAATAACGCGCCTAAACCAGCTGGTGGATCACAGGCTGATAACGCGTGATAAGACTTTCAGTTTCAGACTTTCAGTTGCTTCAGCGGCTCTGTCTGATGTAGACGCCGCCGCCGCTAGTTGCGATTCAAGTTTCACGTCAAATAACGCTGCATGGAACCCGTCACTAACTGTTTTAAATCTCAAAATGGTTAACAGGGCTTCAGTAGAATAAGGGCTACAGTCCGCTGCGGTCGCCCTAGCTTATTCCTTAGGATCATTGACTAAGTGCAGTGGTTTTAGGGTTTTTATTAGCTTTGAGCCTCTTCTTATTTGAAAATACTTTTTTTTTCTGAGTCACCTCTTTATATAGCTTGCTCAAACGTTATGCTATTAGGTTGTGTTGGGGTTTTTATCCATGAAACCTTAGACTTAAGGTCTTTAACATGCCAAACTCGACTTTCCCAGTACAATTCAATGGCGAGAAATATGACATTAGAAAATTCTTGCGCGACCATCCAGGAGGTGTCAACACTCTGAATAAATACAAAGGAAAATCAATCTTAGAAGCTATGACAAAGTTTGGTCATAGCACCAGTGCTTATCATATGCTAAAGGATTTTAAGGTTCAAAATGGTGTGGATAAAGATGTGAATTTGACTGGAAGTGTTAGTGAGAATGGAAGGATCATTACGAAGGAGGAAGTAGGGCGAAATGTGAAGGATGTCAAGTTCTTGGAAGAGCTTGAGGTAAGTTTGATATAAGTAAATTAAATTAAATGGTGAATGGCTAGGTATAATTTTTACACAATATAAGGTTTTGTACTACCACAGAATACCTAATAGTACAGTAGCGGACTAGGAGGCCGTAACAGATTTGTCTATGGTTTCGTCAGCCCTAGACTATATTACCAAAGAACAAGAGCTATTTTGCAATACAGAAAAACCGGAAGTTTTACGCCGTCCTAGACCGCCACTGTACAGCCTCATTGACCTGTATCTAGGTCAATGTACAGCCTAACCTATTTTTTAAGTCATATAAACATTGTAACCGTCGCTTTACCTACCTGAAAAAAAAAACAGCTTTACGGCGCGTTCTACCTTTATATTGCTACAAACGTAGTCTATGATTGCTACGCAGAAGCGTAGTAAAGTAGCCGTAGTAGCTAGATAATAAAATAGTAAAATGCACTTTTCTTCACAAAAACCTCCAACTTTTATTGGTCACTAGTCGACCCGGCGAACTTCGTACCGCCTTACCTATAACTTTCCTGTGCACGTATTATACTTATAAACCTTCCTCTTGAATCACTCTATCTATTTAAAAAAAACGCATCAAAATCCGTTGCGTTTTTCTAAAGATTTAAGCATACATAGGGACAGACGCGGGAAGCGACTTCGTTTTATACTATGTATTGATGATGATATTGATGATATACAATTTCGATCTTTGCAGTGCTGAATTTTTAAATGCGGCAGTCTGTACAGTGGCAGACTAGGAGGCCGTAAAAGATTTGTCTATGTTTTCGTCAGCCCTAGACTGTATTACCAAAAAACAAGAGATATTTTGCAATACAGACCGCAAGTGTTACGCCGTCCGTGTCCGCCTATGTACAATTATCAATAACATAGTTTAAAACAAAGTCCCTTCCGCTGTTTGTCTGTCGCTCTATGCAGCGTAAATCTTTAAAACTGCAACGGATTTGGATGTTTTTTTAAAAGATAGTGATTCAAGAGGAATGTTTTAAAAGTATAATACATGCACAATGTAACGATCCTTCCTATATCGTACAGCTTTTAGCTTTATTAAATTTAAAAAATATATATTTTATACTTTTGGATGGATTCGACGACGGCTCCCTAGAAACGGCTACCGCGTCTCGGCGAGCGCGCGGAGATTGTGTTTTGTTTTCCTTTGATTTGACATAAATACAGCTATATATATGTACTCGCACCTTCGGACGATGCGAGGGAGTGTTGTGGCCGACCTCGGTACTCGCTTCATCAAAGTAGTTAGATGGGGAATGTATAGTTAAATACATAACCGAACACTTTACACTGGTCACAAAATTGGATAGCGGTGATTATTTTGATTTGAAAGATTACTTGAGTAATCATATTCTTTGAGATCTATTCGCTGCAGTCTATTTTGTGTGCCAAACTCGAACGAGGGATTGCATGATTACTACTCTTGTGTCTTGATTGTCTTTTACGATGTTAATCAATTATTGTAAATCGTAGATTGTGCGAAATGGATGCTTGTTGTGGGAAAGTCTAATCCTCTATTATCACACTTAATAATCTTAAGTTTACCGATATCAATGCGTGGTGGCTTACATATGTAATGCGGAATTGCTAAGACAAATGATATAAGTAAAGAACCAAGAGTTCAAGACAAGACTTCATGATTGTTGGCATGAAGATCAGACGAGCAAACTAAAACCTCACATCAAACTTGACAATGCATTACGATGCACGAGATAGTGCTAGATGATGAGAATATAAAGAACCAAGAGTTCTAGACAAGGTCCCATGATCGGTGGCATGGAGATCAAATGAACAACTTAATCAAACTTGACGATGCACTACGGTGTACGAGATAGTTGATAAGAAATACCTCTTGAGTAAATGAGGCCCGAATCGTTCTAACCAAATATAAAATATCCTGTCGAAGCTTGACTGTTTACGTTGTTTGTTACTCGTTGGATGACGTATTCTAGAGATTCGTGATAATTCTATTACACTAAACTAACACCACAACCATTATCAGCTGATAGGACTTGAAGAATGTATGTGAGACAGAAAGAATCTGTGTGAGGTAGAATGAATGTTTCAAGGGAGGGTCTGTTTTTATACAAACTTGTATTATATTATATATATTCACACGATATACACTAAACCGTAAAACTAACTTCGCGATAAACTAAACCAGGGGTGAGATCTCTTTTCTAACATTTGATAATATGCGGCTTTAGGCTCGTTTGCGTAAATAAGCGATCGTCCTGTGTTAGGGGATGAACTTCAGAGGAGCTGTGATTTGATCTAAAGAATTTGCTAATGTTTGGTTTATAAGTGCATTGCTTTGCCTAACGATCTACGGTACTTCAGGAGATGTGCTATCATGGTGGGAGTGATAGTTGAAACCACAAGACATACCATTCCTAAGTAAGTTCTAACCAAGAAAAGTGCTGGTACAAGACCAACGGATTGGCAACAGGGTTATTACACCGTAGCTCTCGTTTTGAGAATCTTGCACATAACTTCATGATTATCTTTGTATTAATTTGGCTTAAGCCTTTATCACATGAATCGATGGTCATCAAAAGTCGACTTTCTTCACACAAAACATAAGGTTACACAAAACCTAGTCGGACGGGACATGGCGAAGGAACTGTCCTACCCGGGGCTAGTTGACAAACACTTCAACCAAAATTTACCTTCCGTAATAATACACTTGAACGCGGTTCCTCTTCTAGGAACAACAGTAGGGTTTTCAATCTTTTAAATCATTCTTTAGAAGGACGATTGCAGTAATGTATTAGGGAACGTCTGTTTAGGATACCTAGGTAGTCGCTTGACGAGGTCGAGCTAGCGCGCGTGTTTAGCGCGCATTTTTTTTTAAGAATTTATTTGTCAGCGTACAGCTCATTGGCTCGAAATTTTATAAGTCCAAGGTTATTTTCATTATTCTTTAATTTTCAAAGAAGCTTTAGCACTGTAAATTATTTGATTTAAAACACAACGTATGAAGGGTCCTAACCATTAGTTAGATAGACGATCACGACATTCGTATTGAAGTAGGGTTAGCTTTGTAGGATATATTTATTTTATTTTTACAAATATTTAGGCAGGAACGCAAAATGCTCACAACAACATAGTAAAAGGTTAGGCGGAACGAAGTTTGCCGAGTGGATTAGTTACCTATATATTGTAAAATGTCTCATCAATATTATGTACCTATCTATCTATATTTGTAGATTTGCGAAAAGGATCGATGGCGACATGCAGTGCTCGGCGTCAACTCTTTAATAATTAATAATAACGCGCCTAAACCAGCTGGTGGATCACAGGCTGATTACGCGTGATAACAGACTTTCAGTTGCTTCAGCGGCTCTGTCTAATGTAGACGCCGCCGCCGCTAGTTGCGATTCAAGTTTCACGTCAAATAACGCTGCATGGAACCCGTCACTAACTGTTTTAAATCTCAAAATGGTTAACAGGACTTCAGTAGAATAAGGGCTACAGTCCGCTGCGGTCGCCTACTCGTTTTCACAAACTAAACGTATATAGTTTGTGAAACAAACACCTCTCTATATGTATGAAACCATTTGTAAAATGACATTCAAAAACAACCTTAGCCACTGCTTTATACCATATTTACTTATCTTATAAAACTGCATCTCTCTTTACAGGCCGGCTTGGTATCAGAAGGAATTGAATTTAATCTACATCCATATCATTACTTCCCTACAACATGTTCAGAAACGACAAGTTAGTGGCCTATATAAAGAAACCTGTATCATTGTGTGCATCTTTATTTGTACATGACTTTGTCGATAACTAAACTTTAATTACGTTCAAATTTAGAATTCAAATTATACATGTTAAACAATGAACTTTTAAAATGAAATATAATAAAAGAGTCGCCTTCGCAGAAAATTGCGTTCGTTCGATTTTAGTTCAGACGAGATGACGTCACACCCATCCGAGTGAAAATTGCAACTTGTAGCGGTGTGCACTACACTAACTAACTTAAATTCTTATGATCATCGTATGTAATTACAATATTATTAGCATTAATCATACATGTGCTAAAAATAAAATATTCTAATTCAGTAATAAATAGTCTGATTATAATAATTAAAAAAGATAATTCATAATAAAAAAAGTTTTGTCATGAATAATAATTATAATTGGCGTTATGGTTAATAATTATTTTGAATTTTCCATAACTATCTACATATTTATATTGATCCTCATTCGTCGACTCCACTCCTTTTCTGTTCGAGCTGTGTCTGCGACTCGGCGCGAGCGAAACGAAAAATGAGTCAGTTGCGGAGAGCTTTTGGTCTCAGATCCGTACAATTTTTTTTTTTTATTTTGCTAAACTCCTCTTAATCAAATAGTTCTAAACAATGACCCGAAATCGATAAAACCGCATTTTTATTAATGTCTTTCGCATTTGATTTTATTTTCATAAATTTACTATTTGTCTAGAAAACAAGAGACAAAAGTCAATTCCCATTTTCAAGGTAACTTTTCCCTTTTCCCATGCGCCATCATCTCAAACTAAACATAAGAAGATCGATCCCGCGCCGCCACCGGGTCTGGCCGGCGGGACGGCCCGGCGCCAAGCCAGGCGACTGGAGGACGACTGTGGGGGACTCATCTCGACTTGCAACTGTGTTTTTCCTGTGGTTACTGTCACTGTTGCCAATATACCTAAAGGTTTAATTCCGAGCATCGAAACAGCTAGCGCTAGGCTCGCGCGCAGTGCGGCCGGTCGCGACAATCCTAGAACGTTCGTTTTTGCACCTCGCTTATTCATTAAGATTATTAACTATGTGCAGTGGTTTTTAGGGTTTTTTTTTAGCTTTGAGCCTCCTTGTATTTAAAAATATACTTTTTTTCTGACACACCTCTTTATTTAGCTTGCTCAAACATGCTATTAGGCTGCGTTGGGGCTTTTATCCATGAAACCTTAGACTTAAGGTCTTCAACATGGCAAACCAAACTTTCACAGTACAATTAAATGGCGAGAAATATGCCATTAAAAAATTCTTGCGCGACCATCCAGGAGGTGTCAACACTCTAAATAAATACAAAGGAAAATCAATCTCAGAAGCTATGACCAAGTTTGGTCATAGCACCAGTGCTTATCATATGCTAAAGGATTTTAGGGTTCAAAACGGTGTGGATAAAGATGTGAATTTGACTGGAAGTGTTAGTGAGAATGGAAGGATCATTACGAAAGAGGAAGCTGGGCGAAATGTAAAGGATATCGAGTTCTTGGAAGAGCTTGAGGTAAGTTTGATGTAAGTAAATTAAAAGGTGAATGGCTAGGTATAATTTTTACACAACTTAAGTAGTTTTGGTACTACTGAGTGTAGGTAGGTAGGTAAATAAGTACTTAGTGTATGTTTAAGTGTATAGTATAAGATGTGGAATGTGGATACAATATTGTTTTACATAGGATACGTATATGGTAAGACATATATAACGTTTTTTTTTTTTAAGTCATTTAAACATTGTAAAAAACCGTCGCTTTACCTACCTGAAAAAAACAGCTTTAGCGACGCGTTCTACCTTTATATTGCTTTTGTAGCAATAGTAGTACTTCTTAAGTCTATGATTGCTACGTAGAAGCGTAGTAAAGTAGCCGTAGTAGCTAGTTAATAAAGTAGTAAAATGCACTTTTCTTCACAAAAACATTTAACTTTTATTGGTCATTGTCTTTCATTATCTACCTAAACTAAAATAAGAATTTACCTATTGTAATTGGTAACACGACGTTCCAATATAAGGATGGGTATGTACAGTAGCGGTCTACGACAGGGAAACCAACACAATTTGTCACAGATTGACATGCAAAATGTACTACGAGAATTTGGGTATTTTTTTATGTGATTCTTTGATGGCGAAACAGATTTGTCTAATAGTCTCGTACGCCCTAGACTGTATTACCAAAGAACAAGAGCTATTTTGCAATACAGGAAACCCGGAAGTGTTACTCCGTCCTAGACAGCCACTGTACAGCCTAACCTAAACTGTTTGTAATAAATACTTCAAAATTGTAACTATAGGTCGCATTGAAAATGTAAAGGTGCACTCATGCATGGCGGAAATCGGTACTTATTTTCGAAATACTTTAAAAAAAACGGAAAATCTTTACAGGCGAAGCTTTGGACTACTTATAACTAGAGTCCTACAATTTTTTGGAAAAGTTCCGGTCACTTTTGAGCTAGAAGTCTTAAGCAACTTTTGAAGGGATGAGATAGAAGAGAGCGTACAGCAAGTTTCCCTTTCAAGGCATTTATGCAGTTTGACGCAATTTTTTACATTCCTTGTAGTTTGTAGGCCTTATCACAAATACTGAGTTATTTTACTGGTGTAAGTATGATTTCGTAATGATTACGAAACCTGTCGGCCGATCACTCTGTTTGTACGGATAAGATAATAAACTAAAACTCTTTATCTATTTGACGAACGGTTATCGGTTACGTTTATGTCTGTGTCATGTGGCTGCTAGTGATTGTTTTAGTTATCGTTTTATGTATTTTAATTATTGATTTTCATATTGATAAACATTTACGTACTATATGTAAAAAAACATATTATTTTTATGTTTGTACGGGTGAAATATTGCAACTCAATTTTGAAGCAGATATCTTTATCCGATTTAGCTGAAATTTTGTAAATATACGTAAGGTACTTACCTACAGGGATCCTAACAATACATTTAATTAGCTAATGTAACGACATCAAAAATCCAACATGGCAGAAAAATTAAGATGGCGGACGAATTGTTTTTAGTGGACTAGGTACTTACTACAATATGAGTATCAAATGCCAATATAAAAATGGCCATACTTTAACCTTAAACTAAATGTAATTAAGAATATTATCACACACAAACATATCGTTCACATCGATTGTTTTGTGATATACGAAATGATTCATTATAGAAAATTACTAGTCGACCCGGCGAACTTCGTACCGCCAAATTACTATTTGTGCATGTTTTATACTTATAAACCTTCCTCTCGAATCACTACAATCTAATAAAAAAAAACGAATCAAAATTCGTAGCGTAATTTTAAAGATTTGAGCATACATAGGGACAGACGCGGAAACTGACTTTATTTTATACTAATATATATGTATTGATAATCAAACGCCTCGGAACCCTGATACAAACTTTCGGGCGACATATAGGTACTTAGCTTTTAAAAATAGGAATCGAATATTTATTAATTTTGTCTCTACTTTACTTACCTACGTCCTCATACAAACATCTAATTAAAACAAAACAGCTTGTATAATTTTTATTCTATGAATTTTTGTGATGCAAAGTTTTAATCCGAACCCTTGGAGTACCAGAGAAAGGAAACCGCTACCTACTACACTTTTATTCAACACATCACAAAATTTGCATAGAACAGATTACATTAAAACAATAAATAATAATATTTATAATTATTATATTAACTGTTAATAATAATAATATAATAATAATAATCATTTATTTCAGGCAATATTTACATTAGTGGATGTTAAATGATATAAACAGAGGCCCACATCATAAATACCTTAAAACTAAAAATACATAATACTTAATTAAATTTTAACTATTTAGTTAAACAGTTAACAGTTAATAATAATAACACATCACACTCAGAGCCTGTATCTAGGGTACCTACCGAATAGTTCCGAGCATTAGCAGCATAAGCCATATATTTTCCTCTCTTTCTTTTTCCAGGGCAGGCTGGACTGGTCTCAGCCGATCCTCAGCCAGCTAGACAAGATCGCCCCACACTACGATCTCTGGGTTAACAGTGCAGTTTACAGGCAATGCAGACTCTTCGCCAGTCCAGTTTTAGAGAGCATGACCTTCACGCCTTGGTACCTGGTCCCTGTGTTCTGGGTTCCGATCATACTGTGGCTCGGATGGTCGCAGTGGCTCGAGCACGTCAGCTGTGAAGGTTCGTCTTTCAAATATTATTTTGGAGTCAGTGAGCGCCCTCATAAATCAATGACAACATCTATACACTCATACTTACTTTATACACTGTATATGAACCATGTTGCACAAAACACATTTTGAGTTTAAGTTTTGAAAACATAAGACAAACGGTAGTGCTTATCTGCTATGTTCAAAATCAATTCCGCCTCACCTTTTCAATATGTTTTTATTATACCTCCGGCAAAAATATATGTATTAGAGTAGGTTGGATAGTTGATCATTTCACAAGATCAACAGGAAAACGTCCCGCTTCGCATGATTACAATATTCAAATCAGTCTCGTACCAATTTTTATCTGATTTAAATTAGCTTGATTTAACGTTCGTTACCAATTGCCGTTTCAACAATTGCAATTTCTGGATATCTAAAATCTGCTATAGGCAATGGATATCAATGTTCTTTTATAAGTATTTTGACGACAACCACCCAGATTCTGTTTGATACTTACTTCATACAATTTTCTCCCATATAAGTAGAGAAGGGTCCAAATGACGACGTCAATAATCCAATCAGAAATTTATTTCCCTTCCCTTTACAGAAGCCTGCCTAGACACATCACTCACGAATCTTCAGTACCTCACACACATAGCCTCAGGGTTGGTCATCTGGACATTGCTGGAGTACACCCTCCACCGGTGGGTGTTCCACCTGGATCCAGGGTCTTCGGTGTCTATGATTAGGATCCACTTCCTCATTCATGGGATGCATCATAAGGTGAGTAAGATACGAGACCATTAGAAAAGAGGTAACGGATGGTAGACTGGAAACATTATCAAAAGTTCAGCCAACAATAGTCTTTTTTCTTGATTTTTTTAAGACGATGATGAATTAAAAGGTGACATGAACTTAGATAACCCTGAAAGCAAATTTTTCCAGGCAACCATATTTAGTGTTTTAATACATAAGCGCCATTGTACGTTGTGTTGTACGGCGTATCAACTGAAATTGTATACATTTTTTTTCAAGCACGCACGACTGTATACAATAAAACTGTGTATGATTTCTTTGTCTTTTCCTGAGTTTTCCTGAGCCTGAGTCTTTGGCTCGTCATGTATTTTTATCTTTAAAGCAAGGTTTAATACGACGGCCATTTGAACCAGCGCATATGAACTTATCAAGATTTACATAAGATTAACCAAAATGTAAACTCATTGCAAAATATTAATTCATATCTACATGAAATATACACGAGAAATTTTGATTTACATAAACAGGTGAATCAAAATTTCTCGCTGTTATCATTAAAAATGTAGTACAAACAAAACGAAACATAATAAATTAAACCTTAGATGTATTGCATTCCATCTTAAAGTAAACCAATACAAATTAAATCCTTTGCTTATGGTGACTATAAGACCCAATGACCTTGAGTGAAAAGGCGGAGCTTCTAGGCTTCCCCCCGCGCAGTAGGTAGCACCCGCCGCGATGCAGCCGCCGCTAAAGCGGGAATTTTCCTTAGCCTAATATTAGGTAGGTAGGTATTATGGTAAAAAATAAAGTAGCGTAGAGCTACGAGTTACAGTTACAGTACAGGTTGCTAGTAAGTATATAATAACCACTGTGTTTAATATGTTATTATATAATTGATTGTTACTATAGGTACTATTGCTAGAATTGAAATAAAAATAATTTTACTAAATATTTTCTTTTATTATTACTTACTTAATAAAAAAAATAGACATTTAAACACAAAACAAAACAATAAAATAAAAAATCACGTGTAAGTTGAAGTAGAGTGGGGAAATTCCATTTAAGCTTTCACATTACACAAACAAAAAAAAAACTACTACTTTCTGAACTTGTGAAATATGTGAGTAGTAGGGTAGATCGGGGAAATAATAATCAACGGGCAATATTGATCCTAATATACAAGTTAACACATTACACACAAGCTGAAAAACAAAGCTTTTTATTCCTAATTCATAATTATTATGAAAATAATGCAAATTTTTAACTGACTTCAAAAAAGGAGGTTATCAGTTTGACCTGTATGTATGTTTGTCCGCGATTATCTCGAGTTTGGCTAAACCGATTTTGATGCGGTTTTCACAAAAGTATTTGTTACATTCAGGAGAAGGTTTTAGTACCTATTTTAACCGACATCAGAAAATAGGAAGTTCTCAGTTTTATGTATGTGTCAATTTATTGAAGGCGGGTTTCTTTTTAAAAAAAGAAATTATTATCCGATTTGAAAAAAGGAGTTTATCAGTTTGACTATTTATGTATGTATGTATGTTTGTCCGCGATTATCTAGAGTTTGGCTGAACTGCTTTAAATGCGAATTTCTCAAAAGTGTTTGTTACATCTAGGAGAAGGTTTTTGTACCTTTTTTAAACGACTTTAGAAAAGAGGAAGTTCTCGGTTTATGTATGCGTTAATTTATTGAAGGCGCGTCTCTTGTGATTAAAAAATTAATAAAGAAATCATAGATCTCTTTATAAATCTTAAAATAAAAATTCCATATCAAATGAAATAGGCATTAATGCGACTTAGATGGAAGATTTTGAAGCTCCCGCAGCGTAGAAGGAGATGGAAGATTTTGTTTTGCCACCTTACATAACTTATTATCTTTATTCAAGTCCTTTTTCTTTTGTTTTTCAGCAACCGCTTGTTTTATATATTCTGGATCGCGTATAGGCATATACCTTGTATTTCTTGGGTCTACTAGTACAGGAAGAAGGCAATCTAAGTAAAAATCTTTCAACCGGGGCAGCATTTTTTCCCAGCATCCGTCATCTCTCTCGATAATTTCTACAACCATTGCATTTTTTTCTCCGTGCCATAAACCAAATATACATTTTTTTGCTTTTGTAATATGCAATTGCCCCTGGATTTGATAATACCAATCGTGATTTACATTGATTTTAAGAGTGCCATCCTTATTTTTTTTGTAAAATGGAATCTTGTTTTTATTTACAGCTTCGGCTGATATTGCACTTTATTTCAACGATGGTGTCGTTATCGACAATGCCGTCAGGAGAAGCACCCAGGAAAGGAATCTCGTTATCAATGAATAGCCCACAAGGTTTTATGTCTATATTCTCTTGCTTTGCCAACTGCTGAATGGCCACTTTTTCGTTATCGCGACCGTGTTTTAAAGAACTTACATTATCTAAGCATTTTTTATACAACATATTTTTTACAATATTGGCGCAGCTTACATCTTTGCGCCTTTTGAAAACTTTCCCGAAATTGGAAGCAGTAAGTAAATTTCTTCGTAATTCTAGCCATTCGCTTGAGCCACTCTGCAAAACAGTCGCCTTCTCTATTTTGGCTCTTCCATCTTCAGTTTTTTTTAAATTTTCGAGAAAAGAGGTTTTCGCTTTTTCAAACATATCAGGATTCATATCTGGCTTTTTGCATTGCACCCCATAGTCAGCGTCCTGGCCCGTAGTGTTGAATATCAATCTTCTCTTTTTTCTTTGATACTTTTGTGACAACTGCATTTTTTTCACTCTCCTTTTTTCCAAAATGGCCATTCTGCCACGTGGACTTTTTCCAACCGCTGCTTTATAAACAGATGACAGGGCATTGTGGCTATTAAAAGATACAACTGCAACGTTGCACCTCGCTTGGTATGATCCCTTAAGGCTATAGTTAATTCTTTTACCACCTACTAGTTTGGCCACGATGCTGTTGTACCTTTCTACAGCATTGCTGTCCACATCGTGAATAAGGCTTGGTGAATGCGAGGCCACGTTAGACATTATCATAGAAATTCTGCTCCAGATAGAGCTTGTGAAAAAGTCTTTATCCAAATCTTCATTGGGTTCTCTGTTACAGAAATACGATTTGCATCGGCTATGGTCATCAAAGGCATGCAGGTGGGCCAACATTAGGTCACTATAAAGTAGTTCGACACTTGAATCCAATTTGTGTTTTTGTATTGCAGTGCGGATGGTCTTACGAAGCACCATAATTTTTTTCTGGGTGATATATTTTCTTTGGCGCAAAGGATACTTGGTATCTGTTCTCAGGTTTTCAAGTTTGTTACATAAATTTCTAAGAATGTGATTTCGACATTCAATTTTTTGAATAGTCAGATGGGGGTAGGGCCTACATTGAAGTAGTTTATTATATGTAGAAGCGTCGCCGTCTGACACCATTCGGCCATAAATTAAATTATGCATTTCGATGGAGGATTTAAATCCTTCTATAAGTATTGCCGACTCCATACCAGTTGAAGAACCTGAATAATTTTTAAAACATGTGTGTTCTTTGGGCTCAGCGCCCTTTTTTTCGGCTTGAGCGCAAACACAGCAATACTTATTTTTGACCCCCAAATAAAGAACCTGACCTGTTCTCTTGCCTATTATTGCAGCTGCGCCCGAAAGAGCTGAATAATTTTTTTTATAGGTTCGCTTGCTCCAGCAACCATCTAATATAACGTCAATTATAGGTACGCCATTTTTATCAACACGTCCCTCTGCTATGGCGTAATTCCTTTCTTGATCAGCAGCTTTATTCATGGTTTCAACTGCAATTTTCTCCCAATAGGTCGATAATTGAGCATGGCACTTTTGATAGGTAAGTGGTGATACCATTGGCAAGTCCATGGCTGACAATATTTCCTCTAATTGTGATTGGCCACATCCAATTGCAATTGTCCCTGCGACAGTTCTTCTGTTGATATCTAAATCATCCGGAGGTTCATTCTCTATGACAAATGTACGGTTGCAAAGTGCACACTCAACAGTGAATTTAGAGCGTAACCCAATTTTTTTTTCACTGACAATTTCCAGGCAATTAATATCGCACCCCAACGGTCCATGGTTCGAAATTTCTTTGAGTTTTTTAAAAAAGTATGCAACATCAATTATGCGCCTACCAATCATTGGTTGTATTTTATTTGGAGCATGCTCGTTCTGAAACAAATCAATCAATTTAAATAAAGAGTAAAATATAATACTAACTAATATAGTCGATAGCTAGGTTTTTATCTATTTAAAAAACGATTCTTAATGATGGCAACCAATATCGCCAGTGGGTTCGGCAAACGCCGATGTGCATTATTTTCGACCCCGTAGGTTACCTACCTTTATTTCTAATACCATTTCTTCGGTTTGGTTACTGTGAGTTACCATATTTTGGTCCTGTGTCTCACGATTAGCCAGGTCCTCTGGTATCTGTAAAATATGTAAGTATGCAATATTTCAAAACTCATAAAACACGAACTAGTGTTGTTGCTAAAGCCTATCTGTAGAATAGTTTACATCACATCGATTTAATAAAAAGCTCTATCGATACTATAGATAGAGCTATCCATCCTCGATAGGGAGGTATCAATAATAGACTATTGTGCGAAAGCACTAATCATGGCTGTCAATATCATCAAAAATTTGGAAAATATACGAACAAACTAAGTTGGTAGCTTATCGTCTTAAAAACCATAGACTTTAAGTTTATTAAGTCGCTTTTACGTAATGTTCCAAAAGAAAAGTAAAAAATATACAATTTTTTTATTTTTTTTATTTACGTAAATGAGTTTATAAAGTTCTGTAACAAATCATTTATGATTCAAATAAAAAGAGCAAAAAAAATGATTATGATTAATCGTCGTCAATATCAACTAGGTACCTACCTCTATTTCCACTACCATTTCATCGGTTTGGTTACTGTGAGTTACCATATTTTGGTCCTGTGTCTCACGATTAGCCAGGTCCTCTGGTATCTGTAAAATATGTAAGTATGCAATATTTCAAAACTCATAAAACACGAACTAGTGTTGTTGCTAAAGCCTATCTGTAGAATAGTTTACATCACATCGATTTAATAAAAAGCTCTATCGATACTATAGATAGAGCTATCCATCCTCTAAAGAGAGGTATCGATAATTGACTATTGTGCGGAAGCACTAATCATGGCTGATTTTAAAAAACTTGTAAAATATTAGAACAGAATTAAATTGCTAGCTCATCGCCTTATAAAACCTAGACTCTAAATAAATTTTAGTCGCTTTGTAAGACATGTTCCGGAAGAAAAGTAAAATAATTTCTTTTTTGCAAAAAGAGACCCACCTTCAACAAACTGACACATACATAATCTGAGAACTTCCATTTTTTTGAAGTCGGTTAAAATAGGTACTAAAACCTTCTCCTGAATGTAACAAATACATTTCTGAAAACCGCATCAAAATCGGTTCAGCCAAACGCGAGATAATCGCGGACAAACATACATACATACATACATACATACATACAGGTCAAACTGATAACCTCCTTTTTTGTAGTCCGTTAAAAAATCAAAAATAATATATTTACGAAAATAAGTTTATGAAGTTAGGGTTCCAATTTTCCCCATTTTACCTTTCTAGATAAATTTACTACCTACTAATAGTTTACCTTTTCCGTTATCGCTGCAACATCAGCAATATTTTCGTTTTCCTCTGGGAGCAATTTCAGAGACCTTCTAGCTGATCTAAAATAAAAATAATCTGTCAATATTTATCAAAATAATTTAGGTCAGGTCTACGAAGGTATCTTATGTATTGATGTATGTAGGTATGTATCTGAATCTCATCTGTATCTCAGCGTGTTCAGTACGAGTATGCGTAGAAGTACAGTAGGCCGCACATCAAGCTGTCGTTCAATTCTATGCTTTAATAATAATAATAATAACACATCACACTCAGAGCCCCTAACTAGGAAGAACCTGTATCTACGGTGCCCGAAACACACACTGAGAGACGAACATCATACCCAGACCGGAAACAAATATTGATATTCATCATATCAATATTCGCTCCGCCCGGGAATCGAACCCGGGTGCACACGCTTACTCAGTCCACATCACTGCCAACTGAGCCACGGAGCAGTCAAAATGTATTCTCATTTTGCGTTACTTTATTTCAAATATATAATACTTACACCTTCTACTGTACTTTGTACTTTTGGGCAAAATTGTTATTACTTGTAAACATTATAATAAAAACTTACAAGACGGAATGCATTTTTCTTGCGTTGTTCATTCTCAATTTCTTTTTTTTATTTATCTTCGGCATTTTGAAATGTTTTCATCCACTTCAACAATAGGTAAAAGTATAATCACTGAGGTCTTCGAAAGAAAAGATTGCGCGTGATCTCACAGAGCAGAGGCGAAAATTAGTACACGTCCGACCCACAAGACTGCCGCAGCGGTACTGACGGCCCGCGGGCCCGCCCACTTTTAACTCGCGCGCACTTTTATTTTTAGGAAAAATGAAAAATGCAATTATTTAATGATTTTTTAATTAAAAAAATCAAATTCATTTGTCCAGATTATGCATTAGCTTACTGGCAATATTCTAGTGCATATTTCACAGAAATATGTATTTTAGTTTAAGAGCCTATGCAACATTTATGTTCAAAAAGAGGCCTTAGGCTGCATTTTTTCCTGCTTAGTATATAAAAGATTTATAAAATTTCAAATGTGTAATTTGTAGAGAAAACGTTAATCTGTAATATATTTTTTTTTTGGGGATTCACTATTAACCTGAAATGAGCAGTTTGAATTTGCAATACCCGGTTTGGCCCTTATAAGCGCCTTATGCTAAAAATGAGGCAATATATATATTTTTTTAAATAAGGTCAAATTCACATTCTGTATTTATTTACTAGGACTAGGATATTCCTTCTTCCTCTATACTAACAACTAGTCGACCCGGCGAACTTCGTACCACCTAACCTCTTACTATTTTGTGCATGTATTATACCTTAAACCTTCCTCTTGAATCATTCTATCTATTAAAAAAAACCGCATCAAAATCCGTTGCTTAGTTGCAAAGATTTAAGCATACATAGGAACAGACGCGGGAAGCGACTTTGTTTTATACTATGTATTGATGTTAATATGATAAAGAGGATGTTACAGATGCTACATTTTATTTTCTAATTTCAGGTGCCATTCGATGGGCTACGGCAAGTGTTCCCTCCAATACCAGCGTTTCTCATCGCAAGCATTCTGTACATCCCTTTGAAGATATCACTGAGCTACCCACTTGTCAAGTTAACTGGTGGACTTATAGGTTAGTTCCGTCCGGTGCCTTTAAAATATTAATAACTGGTAATAAGGCAATAAGGTGTCTATATCTTTATTTGTTATCCTTGATGGACCTTGTGATCCAGATAATAATGGCTTGAAACTAGATTGAGCTGTAACAGCACCCGAAGCAGAAAAAAATTACGCCCATGTTGTATAATAATATCCATCTCGGTGCTAGACATCATGAAAGAACGTAAAATTTTCTTCTTTGATTGATTTTATATTTTTTATCAGATTCATATTAAAACTATTTATAATAAAACTTATTATCTTTACCTGAGTAGGTACCAGACTTTAGACAATTTATTTCAGGCTAATGAACTAACCAATGGAGGAATGTGTCTGCACTTCTTATTCTTCTTCAGCACATATCAGCCCACTGCTGGGCGAGTGCCTCTCCAATTATCAATATCTCAGACTATCAAAATGTTCTTATAACGATGCGGATTGACCAATCAGTTTCCTTTCAGGCTACCTGACATACGACATGATACATTACTACGTCCACCACGGCTCGCCCCGCGACGGCTCCTACCTCTACGCAATGAAGCGCTACCACTCCAACCATCACTTCGTCAACCATGATAAAGGTAGGTCGATGTCCCTTTCTACTACATCCTACTATTCTTAATCACTACCATTATTCATTATTATCGTGTCAAGTGAAGATATCCACTGCTGGACATAGACCTCCCCTACAGATCGCCATACGTGGCCATACCAACGGATGTTGCGCGTTTTCATCCAGGGGGCCAATTCTCTTAACTAAATTAGTAATGAAAAATCAATGACAATGACAACATTCGAAAACCAATTTTGGTTTTAGAGAACCACATTAGTGTGTGCCCTTTAGATAATAAACTGTACCCCCAGTTTACTCCCGCAACCGCAACCTTATTTTATTTAAGCGCGTATGTTTGCGAGGATATTTTTCCACTATCACACAATAACTACGGATCGAAATTTTAAAATACAATTTAATTATAATAATAATTTATTTACTATAAAAACACAATTTACAGATTCAAATTATTACAGATAAATTTGTATATTGCTGGTAGATTTTTAAAGATTCCCCTCACTAGAATTTGATTTCATATACACACTTAAAATACCAAACGCTTAAAATAATAAAAGAATTATCATACTTACAGCTTTCCGGTACCAAAAAAAAAAAATATTGCTAAATTAATAATTTTATGTATGACTAATGTTTGTGACAAGAGCCAACATTTATACTTTGATTAGATTGGAAAATAATAATAAAATACATATACTTAATCAGTAAAAAAATGTGATAAGTAACGTTTAAAAGTGTAATGTCGCGATATTATTATATGTGTCAATACTCACATAGTCTCGCTTTATATAAATAATAAACTTATATTGCGATAAAAAAAACCATCATTATAACTGGCAAAGATCGAGAAATATCGTGACAAGGACTAAAAAAGGAGGGTTTTGCCATTTACCACGCTTTGCAGAGGGGTTGGCGATTCCGTATAACGTTTTTAAAAAAATTACAAAGATGGTTTTTTCCGGCATTCCGGCATTTCCTTTCATCTTTAACTGCACACGCGGTAGGAAATGAGATGGATGGATAAAGCTATTTTAGGCCGCCACAATACCGCCAAAATTTAAATAATAGCTAAGCATCTGTAGCCTGTATACCAAAGTTTGGACAACTTCTGCAAGCATAATGTGGTTTAATTTTTTTTTTGGTTTCAGCATTCGGAATCAGCTCTAACATCTGGGACGTTGTTTTTAAAACGTTCGTAAAAGTGAGGAAATTAGGTTTTAGCCTACATTGGTAATAAGTAAATACATGTAGTTTTATTTGAACTGTTACTTACATAAAAATTATACTTAAGTTAATGATACTTTTATATTTGTTACATTACATGACATTGTTAAATTTTGGATGTTGTCGTTGCCAAGTATAATTTATGTCATAACCAAAAGATATGTGATTTGTACTCGATTTGTAAGATAAATAATTTAGTTAAGTAGAAGAAGTAGTAAGTAGTAGTATTAAGATAGTAAGTATATAGAAATACACTTTTTAGAGAATTTATCACTGAATGCAAATTCTACCACGTAACCCACACATAAAAGACTGTCTTAAAATTTAAAGAGAAAAAAAAAATTGTGTCAATAATGTATTTTAGTAACTTTTCACAAAAATAAATATACGCGCAGCTACAAACTGGAAAAATATATTTTTATGTAGGCATTTTTTTTAACAAATTAAGTATGTGAATACAATTAATTTATATTACTGTTTAAAGTAAGTATCTATTTTTTATTCGTTAAGTTTATTTTATAACTTTCTCTTTTAGGTACTATTATTTCCTTTATAATAGGTGCTAAATGTATCTACATGAACCAGCCTAGTTTTAATAAGTTTTTTTACTTTTTACTACAATACAAAGGACCTTTGTCTAAGGTATTAAAAATAGTTTTAAAAAAAGTAACCCTATATTTAGAATTAAGATAAAATTAAGAAAAAATTACAAAAAATGTTCCTGTGATTTTTGTTAAAAATGTTAAAAATCTAATTATAATAATGACGTAAGTAATATATTTTCGTAATTTATAAAAGAAGTAAGCAAGTAAGACTTTATAAAATAAATGGCTAAAAAAAACGAAATCGACTTATCCATAACGCATCATACTGAAACCCTAACGTAAATAAAAACAATAAATAAAATTACAATTAGTAGATGCAATCAGCCGAAAGACTCCACTGCTGGACATTGTCTCTCCCTTAGAACGCCACAGTGACGGTCTTGACCGATCCTCACCAATGTTCCTGCAGCCTTCACCAGGACGTCTGACCACCTTTTGGGGGAGGTTTGGCTACTCTGCGTCTTCCGGTTCGTGGTCGCCACTAGAGAACTTTTCGGCCCCAGCGACCGTTCTCATTCTTCGAGATATGTGACCTATGCCCATTGCGACTTAAGATTCGCAATTCTTTGGGATTTGTCGGTGACTTTAGTTTTTCTGCTGATCTCTTCATTTCTGATTCGATCACGCAGGGAAACTCTGAGCATAGCCCTTTCCATTGCCCTTTGGGCGACCTTGTGCTTCTTGATTAGGACAATAGTTGGTGATCATGTCTCAGTTCCGTACGTGATTACTGGCAACACACATTGTTCGTCTTAAGGCACTGCGGTAACTTGGTAAAGAGGTAATTACAGAGATCTGGCGCATATTTCAACCGAGATAAGGCCTCGGCATTGTCATTGTCAATGTATACTTAGGACGCTCTGGCAAATATAACTGACCCAGGAAACAAAAATCGATAACGATATTTGTCATACTACTTATTTTTTAATCCGCTGGAAAAGGAAACCGGTTAAGGTATAAAAATTTACCTATTACTTAGCTACATAGCTTACCTATACAATTTAACTCTATAAATATATTATAGCGTATAAATTATAATATTGTGATATTGTCAAATACTAATGCAACTTTTTATAATTATTGCAAACAAAAACGTAAAGTAACTAACTGCAACGAACGTGATTTGATAACATTAATTGTATGAGTAAAATTAAAAGTAATATTAACAGTTTAGTTAAGTGAGCACCAGTTAAAACATTTCTTTTTATTTAAAATCTCAAAAAAAAAAAACAAAGGCATTTTTAACAAAAAAAAATTCTCAAAACAAACTCATTCGTAATATTTGATTATGTTGACGACCTTAATCGTAACGAAACTATGATAAAACACAAAAGTGGTTATAAAAACAGTTTAATATTTTTAGTGTGTGTGTTACTTTCGTGTGGATGTGTGCAAGGGTACAGTACCGAATGGGAAGCTTTCACGGAAGGCCTTTTAGCAGACTTGTGCCCCGTGTTAGCTACTATTACAACTTCAATCAACGATTTATTTACTTCACACTCCATAGGTAAGTAAAGTTTTATTTTAACTATACCTTAAAGCCTTATAGCCTTCGTGGATCGTGGGCAAAGGCTTCGACTGTGAATCTGGAAGTCCTGGTTCTATTTCAGGCCGGAGCGAAAATTTTTAAATAAATTTGTTAGTTTCATGGTGTTTATCTAAATACACGTTCTACTTAGAGGCCCTGGAGACGACCCCACTTCGCTTTGGCCTCACGTTCGACATCGAAGGCGCACAGAGGTCATTATGCCAATAAATTTAAATTTAATTAAATTACTCATAAAGCGGGACGAAAAGTTCTGAAATTGCTTCGGCTTCATCATCATAACCGCAAGACGTATACACTGGTGAACATAGGCCTCCAACATATCGCCACAGGGACAAACATTTCTGGGTGGGTTTGCCATAATCGCCGCGCTTGAAAGGCGGGTAGGCGATCGCAGTGGCGCTTCAAGTTTTTCATCGAAGGCTGCTGATGCCCGTTCTTCAGGTGTTCCATTAGTCGCCTTTTATTTACCCATGGGAGGAGATGGGGCGTGTGGTGGCGGTAAAAATATAATATGAAATATTCGCAGATGACGACGAAGGACCAATTAGCTCGGAGCTGATCCAAGAATCATTACGATGCGGACGAGAGTTATCCCGAGCAGCCGACGAAAGGGCAGAAAAGCTGGTCAAAAGTGGATTGAATTTAGAGCCCTACCCAGAGCCAGTAGCAGCCTTCTTCTCACCAACACTCTCTGCGGACTTAAAGAAGGCTTCTAAAGCTTCTCATGAGATCCTAGCTGCCACCAAGTTGATGCAGATCAAGATTTGTACTGGGTACGAACTCTGGAAACTAATTTTGTATTATGTTCTTGGTTTTGATAACGGAGTGAAATGCCTAAGTCTGCATTTAAGGGCACGCGGGGCGTTGCGCGGGGCGTCGTGCGGGACGTGCTGCGTTTAAATCAAACGTATAGCAATGTGTGATACCATTTACGAAGACGCGTTGGCAGGCGCGACATAGACTTAGCTACTTGACACAAACAAATTCATTACCTTTATACTAAACAATTTTTAAATAAGTAACCAATGTCAAATTACAGTTACATTCACCATACTTTTCGCAGTTCCAACGTAACACCAAACACCTTCATGTCATTCCTGGAGCATCAAGTGATAAAGCTCTCAGATCTGTCCTATTGCAAGCCCGTGTTGATCACCTGCCCTAGCACCAAGTATCGGAGCCTAGACGGCAGTTGCAACAACATACGGAATCCAGGATTTGGTCGGAAGAATGCTCCTTTTACTAGGATCGCCAAACCACGATATGCTGATGGTGAGAACCGTCTTTATTCTCTTGATTGATTCTTACTGCATTTCCGTCACTTATTTTGGAATCAATTAAGTAATTAATCTTCATAAGAACCTACCTTGATACTTGTAGGTACCATTTTATGCGCTGTATTTTATGCATTTTACTAAAATGTAGACTCTTATCAACTTCAGTTGATGATATAACTCCAGAAGTTTCTATTCACAATGTTTAAAGAAAGATTTATCTTATCAAATCAAGTGCTTTCTTATTGACTTCCCTCCGGGTCCTTCTTAATTTGATGTCATTGGAACGGAGTCGATGGGACTGTCCAAATGTTGCATTTTGGAGTCCTTAGGATCAGCCGATCAGCCCCTCCTAATGGTTCCAGGAATCCATGCCATGCCAGTTTCTGTAAGTGGCCGAGCGCTGCCAAACGCTCGTCTTCTGTCGGCACGGCTTTTCTACGACTTTCAAGCACCGAGTCGGGTACTGACGCATATGAACATGCAGTGGGGGCAGTTCATTACACATGACCTTACTTCTCAGGTTATGGAGACTACTGGTAAGTGGCTTTATGATATTGGTATACGTATACTGGATTATATTTCTGATAAGTCATCTAGTTCACCATTTCCATCATCATTTCTAAAGCAACGAGGATCGAAATCTTAAAAGAAATAAATAGCTATAGTAAAATAGCTGTGATAGGAACACTCCAAATCTGAACGTTATGCGACAGCTTAGACAGCTAACTTTAATTATAGTACCAAAAAAGTCAAACGAAAACTTAGAAAATTTTACATTAGAGTAAAACATGCTTTGCATTCCTTCTAGATGAAGGTGGAATCCAGTGCTGCGTCGGCGACGGGGAAGATCAGCTCCCATCTGAGTATGAGAACAACAAATGTATACCTATTACAATCCCTGAATCGGACCCATTCTACCCTCTCTTCGGTGTCAAATGCCTCAACTTCGTCAGAAGCATCACAGTACCAAGAGATGACTGTACACTTGGACATGCTGAACAGGTGAGATATCTGCTGAACTTACTTAAAATGTTTCATCATCATCAGACGTCTAACTGCTGGACACAGGCCTCCCCCACAGATCACCAAAAGAACAAACCTTTTGGGTAGGGTTTGTCGTAATCGCCACGCTTGGCAGGCGGGTTGGCGATCTCACTATAGTTGGATAAATTTCCAAAGAAGGACGCTACTGCCCGTCTTTTGGAAACTTCCTATGAATAAAAGTAAGATAGGGTGAAATCTTACAACTAAAAATCCACAAGGGCCAACAACGTTGCTATCCGTTCTTCGAATGTTCCCTTAGTCGCCTTTTATGACACCCATTTGAGAAAATAAGATGGTGTCACTCTAGGCTGCAGCCACCACATACAAAAACTATATTTGTTTTAGGTAAACTCTGTAACCAGCTTTCTAGACGGTTCACCAATATACGGATCAGGAGGTCTTTCCCAGCGGCTTCGAGCCAAGTCTGGGGGTAAACTGCTATCAGAGAAACGAAAGTACGGAACCAGGGGATACCTTCCCACTGTAAAGGATAAATCAGCTTGTGATTTGAGGAATTCTTCTGGACCTTGTTATTTGGCTGGTAAGTCGGTACTTTTAGAATATACTTAGATAAGTATGAACATTAATTTTTAGAGCCTACGAAAGGCATCAGTGCATCGAGCTCCACGTTTGGTCGAGTTTATGTTTATACAATCGTCGTCGTGACAAAGGACCAGCTTGACGCCGCGGTTATAATGACCAATACTGTGGCCGGTACTGTGGCGGTCTAGGACTGCGTAACAGATTTGTCTTTAGTAGGTACCGTAAGTTTTACGCCATCCTAGACCAACGACTTACGTGCCTTCTGAAGCACGGAATTTTAATGATTTATACTGTACATTAACAATCAAGTGATTTAAGCCTGCAATGTCCTAACCAACCGCAAAAAAAAAAATTATCGGGATTTTTTAAAGATCTATGTGGTATCTTCCGCGGGGATCGAACCCAAGACCTTCCGTATTTTAATTCAAGGCTCGCCTCTGCGCTACGGAGGCGGTAAAATCTTCTTCTTCTTCGATATAATCTGATTCCAGGTGACAACAGAATAAACCAAACGCCGACACTAGCTCTTCTCCACACTTTGCTGCTCCGCGAGCACAATCGTGTCGCCGACATCTTGGGCTCATTAAACCCTCTCTGGTCTGACGAAAGACTTTATCAAGAATCTAGAAAAATCGTCATTGCTGAGATCCAACACATCACTTATCAGGAGTGGCTGCCTCTTAACTTAGGTAAGTAATCCTTTTTTTTATGTAGCCTAATTAATGTCCTGCTAAGTTTCTATAGGCATTCCCCCTAGTTCTCCAAACATTCCGATCCCGTGCCACATCTGGCCAGTTCTCCGCCCGCACTTCCACTCGCTCGGGGAAGCGACGGGGGTATCTTTAGTGTGTGGGGCTCGCACCCACTCACCACCCCCAACGTGGCCGTTTTGGCGTGATTTTTGGGAAGATCATCAGGAATTATTGATGATCGATTTTCGGTGAACTTAGGTAATTCTGTAGCAATTGTATACTGGATAAAGAATAGACGACAAAACGTAAAAATAATAATAACACATCACACTCAGAGCCCCTAACTAGAAAGAACCTGTATCTAGGGTACCCGAAACACACACAGAGACGAACATTACACCCGGAACAAACATCGATATTCATCATATCAATATTTGCCCGCCCGGGAATCGAACCCAGGTGCACACGCTTACTGAGTCCACATCACTGCCAAGTGCCAACTGAGCCACGGAGCAGTCAAAGCAACTACTTAGAACTCTATCATTTGTAGTATCATCCACAGTGTCTAAAAACCCAAATGCGCTTTCTTTCTAGGTGAGAACTACATCCGTTACTACAGAGTGTCACCCTGGTCTCTATACAGCCACGACTACAACCCGGAAGTGAACCCGGGTATCATAAACAGTTTTGCCACTGCCGCCTTCCGGTTCCTTCACACCATTGTACCGGATTCCATTGTCACCTGTCCCGGGAATTATCAAGCTGCTTCTAGACATAGGTAAGTAATTAATTATCTTGAAGAAATTCCTTTTACGACTACTATCGTTTTTGTGAATCATGCCTTATAGAGCATAATCAATGTTTTACGAAAACTCTAGCTAAGCGATCACAAAAGCTAAAAAACTTTGAAACTCGACGAAACAGGACGTCGTCATGCTCTCTGGCAGAACCACCAGGTCGTAATTAAATATTATTCGTATAGAAAAAAAATACAAGAAATCTATATAATTCTACGCCACGCACAAAAAATTCAATTTCAATAGTTTTGTCGCAAATCGGAATTCAAAGGGGTCCTGCTGGGGAGCATCTCTCCAACAGGGGACCACCACAAAATATCATTACTACACATAGGTAAACGCTTAAATAGCATGAAATAATTCTATAAGAATTCTATATTACTATAAACACCATAAAAGTTAGTGCCGTGCCGTGTGGTGTCGACAGTCGACATAGAATACCATTACCTTATTTCCTACCATGGGCGACCTTTAAGACGACTTAGGGAAAATACTAAGGACGGGCAGCAGCGTCCACTTTTGTCATAGAAAGTGACAGGAATCAAGCCTTGAGCGACTATAGCACAGCTAAAGTAGAAAAAAATTAATATCTGCTAAACTAAGGCAAATATCCATGCATTCCACTAGTCACTAGATAATGCAGCGTAGTATTTTTATGGCACTGTTGAATAGAGATTAGAGAAACCTACTGTTTGTTGCTAATAACGGCCACTTTTGGCAACAATCTAGATTAACTAGGGAATACTGTTTCACATTTTTTATATTTGTCTTAGTTTAGAAGATTTCTTTTGCCGGTGGCGCTACTTTAGCTGTGCTTTGCCTCTTAAAGTTTCAAGTAGGTACCTATAGAACGCTTTTAAACTGCAAACTGGTGCCTACCTACCTAATCCAAAAGACCTCAAGTCATAAGGCATAAACTATCCTTATAGGAATAAGACTGCAAGAAAAAACTGTGTATATTTCGCAGACTAAGCGACCACTACGCCAACCCATCCTTACTAGAAGAAACAGCAGATTCCTTCGACGATGCCGTCCGAGGGATTCTACTCCACAGTTCATGGGAATCTGACCCTTATGTCACTGCGGAGGTGACCAACTATCTGTTCAGGTCGACCAACCAGTGGGGCTTCGATCTCATTGCCATGGACATTCAGAGAGGGAGGGACCATGGGATTGCTTCTTATAATGAATTCAGGTGGGTTAAAAATCATCATTATCTTCTTCCAGCCCAAAGAGGTCTACTGGTGGACAAATGACAAACATTTGTGCAACACTTGGCAGGTAATTACCCTACGTATATCTTTATGAAAAGGGGTGGAATTTAACTGAATATGAACCTATCTTGATTTTTTTCCTTTCTCAATACTTATCTGAAAATAATTATTACTTATTGCATTATTTTCAGAGAGATTTGCGGACTACGCAGGGCGACTAATTTCCAAGATCTTGCTGGAGAAATATCACAAGACGTAAGAATTATTATAGTTTTTCAACATTATCATAATCACTAGAGTTCCTCCTCCAAACATTGTGGAAGGAGAATGACAAACATTAAGAGGGGCGGGTTTGGCCATTACCGCCACGTTTGGCAAACGGGTTGGCTATCTATTGTGGTAGGTAGGTACTTTGGTAAAACTTACTTACTTTGGTAAGGTGGTAACTCTCGGTATGGCGCGAAATTCAAATTTTTCGAGTTTTTTATTTATTCTGGCGAAAGTATTCATTTATAATAAATTTTAAATAAATTCGCGTATGTAAAAAACCATCTCTCACATTGTAATACAACGTTTTTGGAAGACAGACCTACTGATTTTGTGTCTAAGGGGTAGAAGGCCAAAAATCAAGTTCCTTGAATATACACAAAATCGGTAACTCTGTCTTTCAAAAACGATATATCACAATGTGGGAGTTTTTACATTCGCGAATTCATATAAACTTTATTAAAAAGGAATACTTAAGCCAGAATAATGAAAAAAAGCGAAAAATTTTGAATTTCGCGCCATAGCGAGATTTACCACCTTAAAGCTTTTCGTACTGAATGTTTGTTTTGGATGCCGGAACGTAAGCAGTGGCCTTTTGACGCCACAGCATTACCTTCATATCAAACATTCCTTCCTTTATCAAATATCGGAGATTCCTTGCTCAACTTTTTCGTGTATCGTAATATGTTTTTTTGCATAAAATAAGTAATTTAACGAAAACTGGAGCAGTTAATATAGTGTGACATTTACAGCGTTCTAAAGTTGCAATCCGCTTTGTGGATTTTTATAAACCTTGGCCACTTTAAGAGGCTATATAAAAAAAAAAAAATTATTAGTAAAAACCACAGAACAAGGAAGATGCTCTCTCTGTAAAAACTGTGTTACGTGGTAGCAGTACACTTCCTCCAAGACCAATAAGACAGGGCAGATGTTATTATGAAGAAGGCACGACGCGAGAGCTTAACACTAACTGGTTAAAGAATAAGTTCTAATGTGAACCAATTAAAAAGATTACACAATATGCATTATACATAACTAAGTATACCTACCTAAATCTTTTTCAGAGAATAAACGCACTATCATACTACTACGAAAACGTGGATGACATAGACCTATTTGTCGGTGGTTCCATGGAGCGAGCGGTTCCGGGTTCGATTCTGGGCCACACCTTCCAATGTATCGTTGCTGAACAATTCTACAGAACTCGTATAGGCGACAGATTCTTTTATGACAATAGTGAGATGGCGCATTCTTTTACAACGGGTTAGTATAATCACTATAATCTACCTATATCTTCTATATCTCACTTAAATTATTCATAGGAAGGTTTTGCTGTGTTGTTAAGCCCCATTTATCCCTTAAAAAAATAGGCTGTGGGTAGGTTTTTAAAATGTTATATAGCCTATGTTACTCGGGGATAGTGTAGCTTCCCATCCAATAGTGAATGAATTTTTATAATCGGTTTAGTATTTCCGAAGCCTATTCGATACAAACAAACAAATTATCAAATCTTTCCTATCTATTATTGGTATATAGATAATATTTCCCATTTTCTAGAACAACTAGAAGAAATCAAGAAGACATCACTATCTCGCCTAGTTTGCGACAACACCGACGGTGTCTACTGGGCGCAGCGGCGCGGATTCGAACTCGAGTCTCCTTACAACCCGCGCTGCCGATGCGACGACTACGCCGCTATACCGCGCGTTGACTTTACACCGTGGAAAAAATCTCTATTTGATATTTTTGACTAAAATATTAAGAGCCAGTTTACAGCGATGCTAGCGCCATTCCCGAAAAAAAATAATATCTTCTAAACTATGGCAAATATCAAAAATCGGGCACAGTATGACACTAGATAATGTAGTCTAGTATTTTTAGGGCACGATTGTATAGCTTTTAGGTTAAATACTAAAGAAAGCTACAGAGTGTTGCTAAAAGTGGCCACTTTTAGCAATAATCTATGTTTTTTTTTTCTCTATACTTAGGACTACTTTACTGGGCTCAAAAAATACTAATCAAGATTATCTAGTGTCATACTGTGCCACATTTTTGATATATGCCTTAGTTTAGAAGATATTAATTTTTTTCGCGAATGGCGCTAGCATCGCTGTAAACTGGCTCTTAAGACACATCACACTCATAGCCCCTCTACCGAAATATATACAGAGACGAACATAACACCCAGACCGGCAAACAAACATTGATATTCATCATAACAATGTTCGCCCCGCCGAGAATCAACCCAGGTGCACACGCTTACTCAGTCCACATCACTGCCAACTGAGCCACGGAGCAGTCAAGTACATTTCCCCACATTTATTGGAGCCATCCGAGCTAATCAGTAAATTGCAGGATGAGGCCTCGAGGCTCCAATAGCTTAGTTTGACTTATTAATTCAAAAGTCGACAAATTTAACGCATAGAATATATTTTATATTATTAATTCAATAAACATTTTGACAATATAAGGTACTTTTGATTGAACAACAGTCTTTTAAACACTTTATAAAATGACCCGTCACATTAAAAATAAGTTAAAATTAGGTATTAGTTAAAATAGTAAATAGTTGACTACATAATATTGTTCTACTAGTATAGTAAAGCAAATAGTAAATGGCAAGACAAAGGTAAGATTTTCTGAGGCACATTGCCGCAGCGTCAAAGACAGTGTTGTGATATAAAATAACTATTTTGACTTGACCTTAGCGAGCCTTTATTTATCTAACTACAATAAAAATTAAATATGTACAGTGGCGGTCTAGGAGGCTGTAACAGATTTGTCTATGATTTCGTCAGCCCAGCCTCCGCAGCATGACGGACCATTTGTCGAATCTAACTGTCACTTTTAATCGATTATGACATTGCAATGCGGGAAAATGTATGGAGATGATCGACAAAAGTGACAGACGAATACGACAAATTGTCCGTCATGCTGCGGGGGCTAGACTGTATTATCAAAGAACAAGAGCTATTTTGCAATACAGAAAAACAAGAAATGTTACACCGACCGTGTCCGTCACTGTACCACCATGTAAAAACTTACATTCAAAACCCTCATAAAATCTTAGATTAGCAAATTCCGCCTGCCGGTCCCAGGTTCTCTTCCCCACAGGGCACCAATTTTGTCATGTATACTGCTCCAAGTGACTGATGTCGTTGCTAGGCCAGCTAGACTTGAGCCAGGCTTAGAAAACCTTTCGAAAAAGGGCCTTTTATAGAGTCGCTGGGCCTCTGTACGCTGGTCCTCTGTCACTTTCCTGTCATCCAAGTGATTCAGCGAAGGAAACTGCGAGATCACGAACAATCTGTGGACGGAGGAATGTGGATTTGTCAGAAAAAGTTTTACGTAGATTAAATAAACCCAATAAGTTACCTGATGCATGGAATAAGTCGCTCATAGCTACAATATCGACCTATTTATATCAACTTACATTATGTTAAAAAATGTTTTAAGGTAAATCAATATCAATACATAGTATAAAATGACTTGACTGCTCCGTGGCTCAGTTGGCAGTGATGTGGACTGAGTAAGCGTAAGCACCTGGGTTCGATTCCTGGGCGGGGCGAATATTGATATGATGAATATCGATGTTTGTTTCCGGTCTGGGTGTGATGTTCGTCTCTGTGTGTGTTTCGGGCGCCCTAGATACAGGTTCTTCCTAGTTAGGGGCTCTGAGTGTGATGTGTTATTATTATTATAATGAAGTCGCTTTCCGCGTCTGTCCCTATGTATGCTTATATCTTCAAAACTATCCAACGGAATTTGATGCGGTATTTTATAATAGATAGTGATTCAAGAGGAAGGTTTATAAGTATAATACATGCACAATATAGTAATAGGTAAGGCGGTACGAAGTTCGCCGGGTCGACTAGTATTTAATATATTCTACCACTACCGAAATCAAAAATATGCGCCAATGACGCCCTAGATAATCTTGCTTAGAAATTTTAAGGCTCTGTTGTGTAGCTTTTAGGATAATGATCTTAGAAATATTCGTTTGTTGCCTAAAGCCCTAAAAGCAACAGAGCTTTAAAAATTCTAAGCAAGATTATCTAGGGCGTCATTGGTGCATATTTTTCATTTCGGCCATGGTTTAGAAGATATTAATTATTTATCGAAGTGGCGCTAGTTTCGCACCGTGTGGCGCCTTTAATACTTTAAACATTTACTGTCTTATTCATAAAGATACAGTAGATTTTAAGTAGCGTTACTGGAGGTCTACTTCTCTGGTTTGTTGTATGGTAAATACGTGACATCCAGTCTAAATTGACATACGTCAAATAACTAAAATGCTCTTTAAGTTTTTATGAATAAGAGGGTTAATGATTAATAGCATCAATTCAGGGTAAAATTACTAATTTATGTGCCTTACTCTTACTCTTTAAACTTTGAAAAAAAAAAATTAAGTCACAAATAAAAAAGAACTAAGCAACAAATAAGTAAGTGGTATGTAAAAACTAGATCAGTATTATTGAATGTTTATAATATTGCTTAGGAACAGGTTATCAAAGGACATTAGGAGTCATTAGTCAAGGCAAAAAAGGGCATTAGACAGAGAATAAATTGTGACTAATAAACATATTTCTCTTATCTCTACATATTTATTTGAACATTATTCAATCTATTTAAATAAATTGATACTGTACTTTTCCAGTTTGCTTCCTGTTCATCTGCTAAGGACTGGAAAGTGTAGAAATGAGGGGAAAGAGGCCTTTGTACAGCAGTGGAAACTCTTACTATAATAAATTTTCCAGTTTAACCATATTATTCATAAAGATAATGTACATTTTAAGTAGCTTTACTGGAGGTCTACTTCTCTGGTTTGTTGTATGGTAAATACGTGACATCCAGTCTAGATTGACATACGTCAAATTACTAAAAAGCTCTTTAACTTTTTATGAATAACAGGGTTAGATTATAAATTTTGTTATAAATTTATTTTATGACTAGAGGCTGCCCCGCGGTTTCACTCGCGCAGATTTCTCTTAAACACAAAAATCAATTTTTTTTCCCGTTCCCACGGGAATTTTGGGAAATCCTTTCTTAGTGCTCACCTACACTCCCTAAGGAACCTACATGCAAAATTTCAGCCCGCTACGCCCAGTAGTTTTGGCTCTGCGTTGTCTGTCAGTCAGTCAGTCAGTCAGTCAGTAACGGAAGAGTTTTACATATATTGATTAACTAGAGGCTGCCCCGCGGTTTCACTCGCGCAGATTTCTCTTAAACACAAAAAAAAAACATTTTATTCCCGTTCCCATGGGAATTTCGGGAAATCCTTTCTTAGTGCTCACCTACACTCCCTAAGGAACCACCATGCAAAATGTCAGCCCGCTGCGCCCAGTAGTTTCGGCTCTGCGTTGTCTGTCAGTCAGTCAGTAACGGAAGAGTTTTATATATATTGATGAACAAGTGAACAGCACTTAATTAAACAAAAAAAACACAGGGTTTTTGAAGAGACGCCGGATTCGATTCCCAGCAGGGGCTGGTTGAGTGTGTGTTTCGAGCACATTAGATACAGGATCATATAATTAACTAGAGGCTGCCCCGCGGTTTTTCCCGCGCAGATTTCTCATAAACACAAAATTCCCGTTTTTTCCCGTTCCCGTGGGAATTGCGGGAAATCCCTTCTTAGTGCTCACCTACACTCCCTAAGGAACCTACATGCAAAATTTCAGCCCGCTACGCCCAGTAGTTTCGGCTCTGCGTTGTCTGTCAGTCAGTCAGTCAGTCAGTAACGAAAGAGTTTTATATATATTGATAATAGAAGTACCTATTAAAAAATTGGTAAGACTCAGTGAGAAAGGTTGTCAGAGAAATTATATGATCCTGTCTTTGGTCCATTCGACTTTAAGCACTGTTTTCCTGCGACTCCTACTTTATCTCTTATCAGTCAATGACTCTTTTTCATTACCTGTACTGAAGATATTCATAGAAAGTCCCTCCGTTGAGGTAGCTAGGGGCTGCTGGGTTGCCCATGAGGCAGAGGTACTCCAGGCTGGGGCATGACTCCTTCAGCTTTCCCACCCACGGGTACAGGGATGAGATCTTACAGTGGTTTAACCTGGGATTGATAAGGATGGGTTTCAAAAGGAACAAATTTTATAATTTTAATAAGTGTTTTGTTTGATATTAAATAGAAAAAACATTTGTGATAGATTTTATTTTATCTAACTTATTTAGCTGCAGCTCAATTAGAAACTCCTTGAAAACAGTAGTAAATGTCTCTACCAATTTTTCTATTTTTAGCTAGTTTGTATGTTTGGATTCAAAGTCATGGAGATTTTACATAGGCATAGGCAGAACTACTTATTCAATGTTCAAAATTATTTAATAAATACCTGTCTAATCAGACCTTTAGAACATAGGCTAACAAAAAAAAAACAGTTATATATACAAAAGCCTTTTTTTATAAAGTTGATATTCTTGATATCACCCAGTGAATCAATTTTATTTTAAGTTCCCTATGGTGTCCCACTGCTTCACTCCTTTTCCTTCTAAATCCACTGCATCATTTGCAGAGTTATGGGAAACTAATCGACCCGGCGAACTTCGTATCGCCTAACCTATTGGTATTTTGTGCATGTACTATACTTATAAACCTTTCTCTTGAATCACTCTATCTATTAAAAAAACCGCATCCAAATCCGTTAGTCGTTTTAAAGATTTAAGCATACATAGGGACAGACGCGGGAAGCAACTTTGTTTTATACTATGTATTGATATATTGATGAAATAGTTTACCATAAAAGTCTGAGTTTTGGCAGTGGGGGAAGCAGGCAGTCTTCAGTGATGGGGTTATCATCAGCTATGAGGGATGTAAGATTCTTGAAGAATACTAGGGCATCTAAATTTCTGCAAAAAGAAATATAATCATTTAATTGTGTAAGTATCTTTTTTTTAAAGCTTATTTTTGAGGATAAAAAGAAGAAGCAAAATATCACATACTAAATATTAATTTATATTATTACAGTAGAGTGTTGATTATTATTATTATATAGTATATTGGGGGACATAGGTGTTTGGATAACTGGTATTTTCGGATAATTGAACTACCAATATATGTTTATAGATTTAGCCATAAATATTTACGTACAGGATAAAGAAAATCATTATTATTATTAATTACAGCCTGTAGTGTCTCACTGCTGGGCAAAGGCCTCCTTTCCCTTTCTTCACTTAAAAAAAAAAACATATTTAATATATAAATATCTTTATATATTTCATACTCTTTTGTCGCGCAAGGCGGACGTGTTTAAATGTTGCTCTAACAATAAATAATTAATTTGCTTTCTCAACTGTGACCCAGATTAAAAGTTATTAAGTGTACGTAAGACTAAAGTGATGAGTTGCATCAATCGTATTAGAAATGACAAGTCCCTTTAATAGGAGCACAATGATGAGAAGAAGCCCGCCGTCTACTCCGGCACCGCAGCCCGCACCCGCCGCGCCGCCGCCGCCCACTCAGCCTCCAGAAGACGAGATAGATGCCGTGACTACCAGCGCAATCCATGGTTGGATTTCTTCTATTGAGAAATGTCTCAACGATGTCTGCAAAATAGTGTCCGAAGGAAAGATGAACACGGATCAAAAGCTTTCTGTCAATAATTTATGCCGTCAGGTAGCAAATGGTGTATCACAAATGGCTGTGGAATACCAAGCTATCAAAACTAAGTACATTCAATCCCATACAACTTCCACCTTCCTGTACGAGCAACGAGATCTTGCCCAGAAGATAACGGAAATGAAACAAGAAATTATAGAAACGTGCTCTAAACCGACCTCTGCCCCGCCTTCTTTTGCTGAAATGGTAAAAAGCAGGGATAAGCTGATTCGACCCACAAACCAGAGCGCTGTTGCAATTTACCCCAGTGACAAGCTTAAGTCTAGTGAAGATACAAAGGCGCTTGTACAAAAAATAATTAGCCCTGACGAGTTGAAACTGCAGGTTCGTGGACTTCGAATGACCAAAAATGGAGGCGTAATAATCAGCACGGAATCTAAAGACGACGTCCAGAAGCTTAAGCAGTCAATTCAACTGACCAACTCCGGCCTATCAGTGGAAGAGCCACATAAACGAAAACCCAGACTTGTGATCGTAGGCGCACCCTCAGACCTAAGCGAAAAGGACCTACTAGAATATCTCTATGACCAGAACCTCTCGGAAAAACTACCCTGTGAGCCGAAGAGTATTGTCATAAGCTCTATGAAACTAAGCCACAAATCTGGGCAAAGAAATACGCCAAAATGTAACTTCATCATTGAAGTAACAGCTCAAATTCGCAAAGCCCTGATTACACAAGGACGAGTTTTTCTCAACTGGTCGTCGTGTCCTGTACGTGATTTCACCCTGGTCTCGCGCTGCTTCAAATGTCAGCAGTATGGTCACGCAGCCAAGTCTTGTAGAGAAACCTCAGCGGCCTGTAGACATTGTGGGGAAGTAGGCCTTACGTTTGACGAATGCACAAAAAAAACCGAGTCACCTAAATGTGCGACTTGCTTACGCTACAAAAAACCCTGTGACCATGAAACTGGTGATGAAACGTGCCCTGCTAAGATATTAGCAATTAGCAGATACATCAATTCGGTTGATTATGTCGGAAACTAAAAACACGACACGCAATTAAATTGTAGGTCTATTTACTGTTATTTATTTTTATTTTTTGCTGAGTGTCCGCATGTTGTGTGTCCCATCTAGGTCAGGTGTGCCAAATGTTTATAGCTGACAGCTAGAATTCTCATTTAGTATTTCGATTTTAAATTGAAGTTTATTAAGTTGTATCACTGAGAACTACAGAAATGTTATTCAACATATTTATTTGTATTTATATATATTTTTCCTAATTTTAAATTTTATTCTCATTTTATTTTATTATAATTTCATAATGTTTTATTACTATTTTAGTTTTAAACCAGTCTGAGATACAGGCTATTAAGTTAAGCCTAGTTCAGACTTCATTAAAGTGTTAAGCTTTGTAAATAAAGATAAGGCCTAATTTAAGTTTTATGTAAATTTATGAATTTTCCAATAAATTTATTATTCATTATTTATTTATTATATATTCTATTAGAAAAGGAAGTAAACTAAAAAAAGTGATATCTTACGTTATCTTATTATGGCTGATGTCCAAATACATGATGTGGTCCCCAAACTTCTCAACAATGGTCCGTGGTATCTCAAACAGTCTTTCATAAGCCAGGGTTAGTTTTGTACAGTCGTCATTATCTTCTGTGCCTTCAGCAGACCTGAAACCAGTTTTTTTTTATAAAATAACTAGTTGACATGGCAAACTTTATATTGCCTAACCTATTTCTTTTTTTGTGCATGTATTATACTTATAAATTTTCCTCTTGAATCACTCTATCTATTAAAAAAAACTGCATCAAAATCCATTCCATAGTTTTAAAGATTTAAGCATACATAAGGACAGACGCGGACATAGACTTTATTTTATACTATGTATTGATGAAGCATCACGATCGTCACACTCAGAGCCCCTAATTAGGATGAATAATGTATCTAGGGTGCCTGAAACACATAAAGAAATGAACAATACACCCAGCCCGAGAAACAGCAACATTGATACCTATTCTATTTATCATAACAATGTTAGCCCTGACGGGAATCGAACCCTGTGCTTCCGCGTCACAGTACAGCACTGCCACGGTGGGTCGTTTATGGGGAGAAACCCTACTGCCAACTAAGCCACGGAGCAGTCATTTTATCATAATCATTAAAATTAATAAAGTACCTAGGTACAAGACTAATGGGTCGGTGGGTCGTTTTAGGGGCATGTTGAACCTCATTAGAACGTGACTTACATGATGATATCAGGTGGCACAGGCGTGGAAATTGCAGTGAAGGAATCTTCATAGACGTTCCTTGCAACGTCGACCGATATTACTCCATCATCTTCTGAAGTCCTGAGAACAGCTGCTGATGATGTACTAGGTAAACTGTGGGCAGAGCAGAATAGTGGATCTAGGGCCGCAGTCTGAAGCAGCACCGTTTAAGAGCTATAGATTAGAAGCAACAGAAACACAAAACCAAAACCAAGAAAAATTTTACGAGGTCGAGAAAACAACAATCAAAATAAAAACAAAGCCACGTGATGTGACGCACAGACCAACAAGAGATGAGTGACGTTACAAGGGCAGAGTACAGTGGCGGACATCGTCGGCGTAACACTTCCGGTTTTTCTGTATTGCAAAATAGTTATTGTTCTTTGGTAATACAGTCTAGGGCTGACGAAACCATAGACAAATCTGTTACGGCCTCCTAGTCCTTGACTGTACATACAGTCACGGACTAGGACCGTAACAGGCCGTAACAGATTTGTCTATGGTTTCGTCAGCCCTAGACTGTAAAACCAAAGAACAAGAGCTATTTTGCATTACAGAAAAACCGGAAGTGTTACGCCGATCGTGTCCGCCACTGTACAAGGACGATTCGAGGAAAAGCTTCTGATTGTTGCCAAAAGTGGCCGTTTTTAGCAACAATCAGTATCTTTCAGTGGTCTTTAACCTAAAAGCTAATGGAACAGTGCCCTAAACATATTAGGCTGGATTATCTAGTGGAATACTGTTTCACATTTTTTTAATTTAGATGGGTTTTTTTTTTCGAGGGTGGCGCTACTTTAGCTGTGCTATGCTTCTTAATAATTTAAAACTATTATGTAGTATAAAAACCCGTATTTTTTGGTACGTAGATTAAAAGGAGAAAAAAAAATAGAAACAGTCACTCAAGCTGTACATACATTCCTTTACGATTAAATTTTACCGTATGCTGTATATTACATTAAGTAGGTACAAACTTACCGTCCTATAATATTAAGACCAAATATAAATAGGGTACACCTACACATAGGTGTACGGTTTACCTAAATACTTAGTTGTATTGTAAATCAGAAATAACGCTCTTGTTCTGTTGGTGGCAGGTATTTGAGGTAGGTAGGCAGAGTAGGTAGGTCTAGATAAAGTACTATTTAATGAGAGGTTTTAAATTTGACATCTTAGAAAAATAATTATGTTTCATATCTTATCAAAATTGGATTAGAACTCGTCATGCGCCAGTCGAATACTTTTCGGTTTGTTTTGTTTAAACTTTTCAAGTTAAGTAAAAAAAGTAAAGTAAAGTAAGATAATTCAAGTTAATTTGAACTGATTTGAATTACTTACCCTATGTCTATTACGATATCGACGGGCATATTACGAAACATTTTTTTTTAAATGTCACTTTGAAAACCCCTCATTGACGGAATAAAGTCTACACAAGGGCTACACTTACTTTAAATCAAAATCTACTTTAGAAGCAGGTTCACTATTTTCACCCATTTTTTTAATAATGTTTAATTTCGATAAGAATCGCTCCAACTTACGCGCTCACTCAATCACATCACAACCAAACCAACAATAAATAGTGAGTTGTTATTTGGGTGTTATGAGGGTGTTATCAACGCTTCTGATAATGGGTGTGCACTCTCTTTATCAGCTTGGAGATACGTACATACGTGTATGTATGTATAGGTATATTAATAGATAGACACAGCATACCTTCCTCGAATTTATTGATTCGAGGAAGGTATGCTGTGTCTATCTATTAGACACGAATCATATGTATACTCTAAGCACGAACTTAGAGTATACATATGATTCGTGTCTCATAAATGTCTTAAAACTGTAGGGTTCCGTACCTAAGTCCCATACCTACAGCTTGGCACAAATATCTAGATTATAATCGGGGCGCCACTTTGTATGTGAACTTAGTAATTTTTATTAACTTTCTCCCTAGAGTGTCAAAGTTAGTAGTACAAAAAAAAACACAAAGAGGACGTAAAGCAATATTGCAAAAGCGGCCGTAACAGCCCTCCCCTCCCCCTCCCTTGTTTCACCACGGTCTTTGTTGCTGTCAGTTTATTGATTTACCTTCTCTCTGGTTTATTTATTTAGTCAGTCAGTCAGTCTCAATCTCAGTCACTAACCGTATGTTTTTTTGTTTGTTTTCGTTTTTGATAGGATGGTTTAGGGATGGTTTAGGGTTATAATAAATCAAGTTTCCTATAAAATTCTGATAAAATTAAAACATTAAAACGTTTCATTTTGTAAAGCTTAGGAGTTCCGACACAATATGTCTTTCTTCTATTTAAGCCCCGTCAAAGGTTTAATGCAAACGCATTTGCTGGAAACCATAGTTTTGAAGAGGGTTGAGTTTCTTACAACTCTTATAAAAAACGTTACATTAGAATACAGCGAGTTTATGATTGAAGGCAGCGTTTACGATAATGTGGGACACTTTATGCTCACTATTATTGTAATTCTCAGTAAAAACAGTGACATGACAAAGTTTTTTCTGAAGACTGAAAATGAGCTGTTTAATCGCAGGCTAAAAGTTCTTTCAGCTTATGACATGAGGTCTTTTGCCAAAAAACTCTTGCGAACTTTAAAAAAATATGACACAGTACCAGAATTTTTGGAACCATTGCAAACATTGTGTCGGCATTTGATACTGAAACATAAAACGCAACACATTGGAAACATTAATCATGAAGACAGTTGTTCTATGTTCTCTATCAATCTCAAATTTAAGCACTGTCTCCAACTTATTGCCAAAAGACAGGTGGAATTAATAAACGGAACAGTTTCCCTGCCTTGTGGGATGTGGAAACAATATCTCAGAATATTGTTCTATCAGAATCTAAAAACGCGACTAGTGACGATAGACTTGAGACATATTAAAAATGACCCTAGAATAATGCATTTAGTCACAAAAATAAGTAGAGAAAAAACTATCTTTTCTTTAAATAATAATAATAAAAGTATTCTACTGAGTAAAAATGTAGATGAGACATCACTAAAATTTCCACCATGCATGAGGAATCTACATCATAACCTTCGAAGTAAACATAGACTATCCCATGATCAGAGATTCTACTACAGTTTGTTTTTAAAAGATATTGGAATGCCAGTAGAAGAGGCTATTGAATTCTGGAGGAATGAGTATCAAAAAGCACCAGATGGCCGATCTACTTGTTGCCACAACTGGGAGAAAGATGAGAAAAAATATCTTTATGGGATAAGACATATGTATGGTTTAGAAGGAGCAAGAAAAAGCTATACTTCTGTCAGTTGTAGCAGGATACAGTGTACAACTAACGCTGGCTCTGAAGGGGGTTGCCCTTTTAAAACTTTTGACACTAAAAATATGGTTAGTTTGTTGGGCTCAAAAATAGAAACCGATTTACCACAAATTAATGAATTAAGAAGTAGAAGTATGTTCACAAAAGCATGTGTGCTACATTTGCAGAAGAATATTGAACAGAGTTTAGATGACTGTGATACAATGAGCTTTAATTTTACACCTGTACAGTATTTTAAAAAGTATTTAGAATTAAAAAATATATAAGATTATCTTGGAGTTTCATTTCATTTAAAACTTTCCTCCTTGCCTACCTAAAGCTACATAACTATTTAAGATCAGTACTATTCAGTACATCAGTACTTACATAATATCATGAAAGTATAAATATAAATAACAGTTTACATAGGATGTAAAATTCGGGTAAAACGTTTTTTGCACCCTAGCTTAGTTGCGGTCTATCTAGGAAGATGTAATACTTCCGGTTTTTTCTGTATTGCAAAACAGCTCTTGTTTGCTGGTAGTTAAAGTATTGGGCACATACATGTAATATATCAATACATAGAATAAAATGAATGGGGAAATGCACAATGGCTCCAAGTTCGCGAGCTAAGTGCAGGCACTTCTCTACCCCCACAACTGAAGAAGAAGTATAAAATGAAGGCGCTTCCCGCGTCTGTCCCTATGTAAGTATGCAGGTTTTTAAGTATAATACATGAACAAAATAGTAATAGGTTAAGCGGTACGAAGTTCGCCAGGTCGACTAGTACCAGATAAATCTAAAGAAAGAAAGAAAGAAAAGCGTTTATTGCCAAACAGTGACACACAATTAACAACAACACAGACAAACAAAAAAATATGCCACTGTTGCAAAGGGCACTGCCTCAGCATTTGCTATGGGTGTAAACCCAAAGCGCTGGTTTTCAGTCAGTGCCGGTAGTGTTCACGAGCGTCCATGGGGTGCGTTAGGTACTTATTTGCGCAAACAAGATGTTGTCCCTCCCTACACACAACGGAGACCAACAACTAACTAACAAAAATTAATAAATATATAATAAAAAAAAACAATTTATGCATAAAATTTAAAAATCTGTAAAAATATTGATCGCTAGGTAGGTACCGCTACGCTCATTGATCATTCATAGAAAAATTTTAGCGATCTACAAAGTATGTCTTGCTTGGCACTAACTTGGCACAAAATGAATACCTAATCTCAGGTCCTAACAGATTTTTCTATGGTTTCGTCAGCCTAGACTGTATTGCCAAAGAAGAAAAGCTATTTTGCAATACAGAAAAACTGGAAGTGTTACAGCGTCCTAGTCCGCCACTGTACCAGGGTCATGGAATGAGGCAAGAAGCAAGAAGCGTTTCGTTTCCCCACCTCACTGGAATGAAAGAGGAACAGAAAAGAAAAAAAAAGTTTTATAATACGCCCGTAGGTAGATGGCGGTGTCTACAGAAATATCATAGAGATGGGAGATACATGGAAAAATCGCTAGATTCAGAAAAAACATTTTAAAAAAACCGCCAGAACGAAATACGTTAAAAAAAAAAGGCAATATTCTGTGTGATAAGAAGCAAATTCAAGAAAAAAAAATTGATAACTTTTATTACCAAGTCTAGTCAAGAAGAAATAATATATTTTCTAAAGGAGCAGAAGTGTAAGTTAAAGGAGTTTTTAGAAGAATTTCTTGCAATAGTTCATACACTAGCAGTTTTGACAGAATTCTTAAAAAGTCGCTAGAAGTCGCTAATTTTTTTTTGAGGCTTAATCCTAAAAAAAAGTCGCTAACGACGACTAAATTCCACAAGATCTGGCGACGATTTCGATAAAACGGCAACACTGGAGCAGAGCGTTTCCTATTTCACTGTACTAATCTGTGTCAAGCAAGTAAAAAGAAAGCGACGAACTTACTTTAACTTATTCTGAGGAACGAACGAACGAACAAAAAGGAACGGAAAATCAAACGAAGCCATAACTAGCGTTCCCCATCTCACTGGTCATAACAAAAAAGCTGAGATCAGTGAGGTGGTAAACATCTACTATGTATAATATGGCGGAAACGAGCGATCTAGGTACATACATACACCGTACTATGTCTATGGGGGAAACGCAAGATGTTGTGTAAATTAAAAAATAGTAAGTACTATTTTTACCTCGTATATTACGTGTACATGTAGTTGTTCGTAGCGTGTATAGTAACCATGTTACTTAGTCAGTATCAATGGTAAAGTTCGCGTCGCTTTAGTTCGTAAAATTTGTCACCGCATGGATAGTTAATAATCATCATAATACGATGGCGCAAAATAAGTTTTAATATACTGGTTAATATAGTCAAAACGTACTAAAGATGGTGTTCAGTCAGCTGCTTTTTCTGAAAAGATCTAGCTCTTTTTTAGCTTTTTTACAATACGATAGCTCTCTGTTAAATTCAAAATTAGAGTTGGCAACACTGATGTCTAAGATTTGTTCGTGGATTTGTTTGGGTGAATAATAGGTGGATTTTATTTCTTCTCTTCGCATCACAAGCACAAGATAAATTAGGATTTTCTTTCAAATAAGTGTTTCTTGAGCAATAAAGCTATTACAGGATGTTCACTAGCATATTTAAGTTTATGTGAATGTGTACTTCCCGCTCGAAACTGCTTTTATTGGTGAAAAATCGAAATGCGTTGTTTTGTTTGACGTGTTATTCATAAATAGACTTGTATGTCGGGGCCCCGGACGAAAATAACATCCGAGATCGGAATTGGAGTCAGGTCAGCAGGCTGAGGATGGCCGGCGCTTTGGGACAAGCTGTGAACCCGTGGGGCTGCATCATTGTTTCACTCCTTGTTTTTGGTAATTTATGTTATTTGCAACTTGTTAACTTCAAGGAGTTATGTCTTCCATTGTAGACATTGTATTATCTGGCTAAAAAACTATAGCACTGATCTTGCACTTGGCTTGTGTCTCCAAAACATGTTTCAAGTATAACAAGGAATCAGCTGTACTCTGCTCTTAGCCCTAGATTTACTAATATTTAACCTATAAGCTTTTTTGATTTGATTTTATGAAACATATACCTATCCAAATGTAACAAAATCAATATATATAAAACTCTTCCGTTACTGACTGACTAACTGACAGACAATGCAGAGCCGAAACTACTGGGCGTAGTGGGCTGAAATTTTGCATGTAGGTTCCTTAGGGTGTGTAGGTGAGCACTAAGAACGGATTTCCCGAAATACCCATGGGAACGGGGAAACACTGGATTTTTGTGTTAATGAAAAATCTGCGCGAGTGAAACCGCGGGGCAGCCTCTAGTAGGGAAATAATTTTATCCTTATTTTTATTTCAGGAGTTTGCTTGGCGGCACCACCAAATAATGACCCACCAAGACCAAATGGAGAAGGTGTGGAGACAACATATTGTGCTTTCTATAATGAATCACAGGGTCCAGGTACCCAATGCTTGCCTGGAGAGAACTCTACTTGTGTACCCGAGCCCACCATGCAGGAGTCATGCCATTCAGTGGAAAAGGCAGACTCAGACAAAAGCAATCACTGCTTTGTACTCTGGCACTACGACAATAACACGGGCATGGCTTCAGTCCGCTATAAGGGCTGCTTTCTAGACACTGTAGCATGCAGAGACCGAGGGTCCAGCTGCCGCCTCCACAGCACCAAGATGCTTCTCATACACTGCTGCTGTGAAGGCGACATGTGCAATGAATACGTCACATTCCCTGGTCTTGACTCTGATGTCTTTACCGAGCCACCGCCTGAAGTGATACCAGCATCGCCATCTTTAGAGCTAGAAGATGATACTACGGCAGTAATTGCATACACTTTGGCTCCTCTGTTCTTGCTGTTTGCGGCACTGATTGGCTGTTACCTTTTGTACCGTAAAAAGAAAGGTAGCTCCTTTGCTGAACTAGCCAATGGTGAAACTTCATTATCAAGGCCACCATCAGCTAGTGGTAACATGGAAAATGAGTCTGGGGAGCTTGTGGGGCAAGTCAATCTGTGCGAAGTCAGGGCTAGGGGACGATTTGGGGCCGTCTGGAGGGCCAAGCTTGGCAACAAAGATGTAGCAGTGAAGATCTTTCCGTTGCAAGATAAGCAGTCCTGGCTGGCAGAGCAGGAGATCTACCGTCTGCCGAGGATGGACCATCCAGATATTTTGCATTACATTGGAGTTGATAAGAAAGGAGATAATCTGCAGGCAGAGTATTGGCTCATATCTGCTTACCATGAAAAGGTAATTGTTATTTCTGTACATAGTTTGTTATCAGGGTTGCTTTTTTTTATATTTACAAAATCATTTATTATAACTATATACTTTCAAATAATTTCTTTATGTGTGCAGATTATACCTCAATCACTCTAACCCTGTTATTCATAAAAAGTTAGAGCATTTTAGTTATTTGACGTATGTCAATTTAGACTGGATGTCACGTATTTACCATACAACAAACCAGGGAAGTAGACCTTCAGTAGTGCTACTTAAAATCTACTGTATCTTTATGAATAAGACGGTAAGACTTTAAGGCTTTGTCAAAGATGGCGCTATAACGTCGCGCTAAAGCGTCCTGAGGGGCTATTATGGCCACATTTGCAATATTTCTTTTCGTCCTCTAGAGTGTCAAATTCAATAAAAAAAAAACGCAAAGAGGACGCAAAGCTATATTGCAAAAGCGGCCGTAATAGGCCCTCTGAGTGCCTAATACGGCTACATTTCCAATATTGCTTTGCATCCTCTTTGCGTTTATTTTGTATTGACTTTGACACTTGGAGGACGCAAAGCAATATTGCTAAAGCGGCAATAATAGGCCCTCAGCTCTTTGTATAATTACGCAACATAAAGGAGCGTGTGTGACATCAAAGCGCGCGACGCTACGGCGGTTAATATTTTGGGTTACATAATTTTTACCAAACAACAAAGAACAAAAACCATAACATTGTTTCCACAGGGCTCCCTCTGCGACTACTTGAAAGCCCACACGCTAACCTGGGCCGAGGCGTGGCGAGTAGCCGCCTGTGTAGCGCGGGGCTTAGCCCACTTACACGACGAGGGAGGCGGAAAGCCTGCCGTAGCACACAGGGACTTCAAGTCAAAGAACGTTCTACTCAAATCTGACATGTCAGCCTGTATAGCTGACTTTGGACTAGCCCTAGTGTTCGTCTCCGGTACAAGCTGCGGTGATGCCCACGGGCAAGTTGGGACCAGGCGGTACATGGCACCTGAGGTACTGGATGGCGCCATAAACTTTACTAAGGATGCCTTCCTGAGGATCGATATGTACGCGTGCGCGCTCGTTTTGTGGGAGATTGCTTCCAGGTTAGTGTTTTTTTTGCCACATTATGTTATTCGCATTTTTCTATTAGAGGCTGAATACAAGGACAAGGATTCTTGCCAGTTTAAAGTAATAAAAGAGCATTACTGCTTTGGGTTTGCAGCTGAAAAATTAAAAATTTATGTTCCAAGAAATGGGCAACTTACCCTATCTAATATTTCTTGAGTAGAATAGAATATTCTTTGTCCACTAGTGAATGGCTTTCGGATGAGATGATTCTGTAACATCTTTTGGTTATTTCTGATAGTGTCAATCCTTTATTGCCTCCTAACCTTCCTCCTTCCCCCAGATGCGAGGAAGGAGGCCTCGAGGCGGGCGCAGCATACCGGCTACCTTTAGAGGAAGAAGTAGGAGCTCACCCCTCATTAGAGGAGATGCAGGAAGCAGTCGTACTCAGGAAACTCAGACCGCACGTGCCGCAGCGGTGGACCGACCATCCGGTAAGCACTGTCAAATTTAGTTTCTCCTAACGCCATCTAGTGGAGAATTGTATAGTCTTACTAGCAGTGCGGCAAACCATTTGGCGGTTTTGCGGTGAAATATCTTTCAATTTAGTTAGGTTAGCTGAGCTGAGAAAGGACAAATTTTTATTTACTCTATTTTTATGCCAGGTGACTCGGCGAAATTTGTTTCTCCTAACTTCTCTGGTGGTGAAATGCGCGAACAAATTGTACAAATAATTTAAATATTTTTTTTCTGAGTTCTCTGTTTATTTGTCTTCTTATAATTAAACCGTCTTATTCATAAAAATAGAGTAGATTTGAAGTAGCGTTACTGGAGGTCTACTTATCTGGTTTGTTGTATGGTAAATACGTGACATCCAGTCTAAATTGACATACGTCAAATAACTAAAATGCTCTTTAACTTTTTATGAATAAGAGCGTAAATCTACAACCGCAGGGCCTCAGCGTAATATGCGACACGATGGAGGAGTGCTGGGACCACGACGCGGAGGCGCGGCTGTCCGCGTCCTGCGTGCTGGAGCGCGTGCTGACGACCCGCGCCGCGCCCCCCGCGCCCGCGCCCGCGCCCCCCGCGCCCGACGCGCTCCCGCTGCTCATACACGACCTCGCCGCCATGCCGGCTTGCTGACGACTGCCACATTCTAGCTATTATACTGCTTTTTAAAGACCCTTTTAAGGGGCCACACCGTGCGAAAGTAACGCCACTTCCAATGAATAATTAAAAACCAGTTTACCGCGATGCTAGCGCCATTCTCGATAAAAAATCTTCTAAACTAAGGCCAATATCAAAAATGTGGTACTGTATGACACTAGCATCGCTGTAAACCTCTTAATATCTTCTAAACCATGGCCGAAATAAAAAATACGCGTCTTTGACTACCTAGATCAGCCATACTCAAGCTTCGGCCCGCAATTGGCCCACAGGATTCCTTGTCCTTGTCAGAAACACATTTTTTTTATATAATTTACACGGGATAAGATTTTTTTTTTAAATATAAAACATGCTATTCAGCCCATTTCAGCCCAAAGGTATTTTTAAATCTGAAGGGTTCCTGACAACAGAGAGTGAAGCTCAATTGACCATCACGGCTAATGTTTTTATTTTACGTTACGATAAACTGTCGTCCATAACTTTTTTCTAACAAATTTTTGGACTTGTTCGTGACGTCATTAAATTTACATAATGTAGTCTACTACTAGTTTTAATAACTTTTAATATAACCATTTGCAGTTGTGTAGTAAGCACTACCAGAGATTATCTATTTATTAGACTTACAAACAATTCTGACTGTCCATAAAAAAGCGCCATCTATTTAAAGCAAGCGAAAACAACTAGCGCCATCTTTGTTATGTCTGCCTGAAATTATTTGTAAGTCTATATAAATATAATGTCTGTAGCACTACGCACACTTAGTGTAAATGCTCTGTCCGCCTCTAAGGATATTTTATATTTTTATGAGAAACTAGATTAGTTTAGTGAAAGGTTATTAAGTAATAAGGACCATACTCGTAACCCCAAAGGTGATTTCATCTGAAACACCACCCTCAGCGTGTAGAAGGCTGATTTTCTGCGATCGGCGATGTGTGTGGTACACCCAGTAAAGCTGTGGAATAACTCAATAATGGGCGCCTACCCAATAAACACCGTATAGTGAGCCTCGCGGCTTCGCTTTCTCGCACATCTCTCGGCAAAGTAGTCTAAGGGCTAAGCCCGCTTGCGTTGCGTCGTCATTTTACATACATTGATGGTGCGTTGAAGTGACATGCTACATGATGAAGCATGTCACTGCAAGGCAGCATAAAATCTATGATAAACGACGCTGCGACGAAGCAACGCGAGCGCAACGCAAGTGGAGCTTAGCCCTTAAGGTGGTAACTCTCGCTATGGCGCGAAATTCAAATTTTTTCGTGTTTTTTATTTATTCTGGCGAAAGTATACATATTTTTAAAAGTTTCAATGAATTCGCGTATGTAAAAACCATTTGCCAAATTGTAATACAACGTTTTTAGAAGACAGACCTACTGATTTTGTGCCTAAGGACATAAAGGCCAAAAATCAAGTTAGGTCCTTAGACACAAAATTAGTAGGTCTGTCTTCGAAAAACGTTGTATTACAATGTGAGAAATTGTTTTTTACATCCGCGAATTCATTAAAACTTTATTAAAAATGAATACTTTCGCCAGAATAATTAAAAAACGCGAAAAATTTTGAATTTCGCGCCATACCGTGACTTACCGCCTTAAGACTACTTTTCCGAGAGATGTACGAGAAAGCGCAGCAGCGAGGCTCACTATACGGTGTTTCAGGTTTTGTAAAACAAAAATTGGAGCTTAGTTCTTAGAGCGCCTTGATATATGGAGCAATATTTTGCGGAATGTATGAACAGTGCTCAGATTATCGCGCCGACCTTGAACTCACTCTTTGGGTCTTGTTTTAGCCGGGATTATGAGTATGAAGGATTAGGCCTAATTGACGGCACTATGTAAAAGTATTTATCTATAAGATTATTTTGAAGAGAATATTTTGTTGGAATTATTCACAATTTTTCCCTTTGACTGATAGAAACACAAGTTTTTTTTTGTAAGTTTAGTACGGTTTCCGATTGACTATGAATAGTGAAAAGGTGTCTTGGGAGCGACTACCAGCTCCCTTCGTGCATTATACTGAGTGTTTCCGACGATGTAATAATTAAGGAGTGAGTTAGCAAACACCTAACAATATTCGCTAAAGAACATGAGTGGAATCTTTAATTAAATCAGCTAAAAGAGAGGTTAATTTTCTTTTTTTTTTTTACTTTTTTTCCTCGAGGAAAGTTATGGGTATGAAATGAAAATAAAATGAAAAATGTTTTATTCAATATAGGATACAAAGTATCTCTTTTTGTAAGTAAATTACAAATACTTAGTTGGCATGGGGAGCTGAATCACTTCTTTACTTTATTAGTGACTGTCCAAAAACACCCTGTATATCCATCTTTCTTTTATGAATGTAGATATAGAGGAAGTTAATTTTTTTTTTTTAACTTTTCTAGTTATAAGAAGTCACGTCCAAAATAACGCGTAATGAAATTAATGACGAATCTTATATTAATGTAGCGTTATTTTGCGCAAAATCGCAATATGATCAAGTAATATGAACGTTTTAGATATAAATTTTGATGTTATATTGTAAATAATGATAAAAATAAATAAAATATACGTTATTTTTATTGAGTACCTATATTTCATATTGTGTGTGTGTAATGAATTCATGATTTTGTGATTTAAAACTTTTGTCATGTAATCTGTTTGAATTTGACATTTTTTCACGTTGCCTTGCATCGCTTGTTAAATTTAGCATAATTTGTTTTAAGTTTTTAAATAATCAATTGTTTTCCATGCTCGGTCGCGGTTGCTCAGATCGCGTAAGAGGGCTCTGAACTCTATGTCCATTTTAATGTTTCACTTAATCAAAGCATATATATGTCACCGGAAAATAACAAGAACCGTAAATTTATAAATTTACTAGGAAATTTATAAACTTTCGTAGGATTCTAAACGAGTGATAAATTGTATTATTTTACGCCTACATTTTCGTAAATTGATAAACTTACTAAACTCACTCGTAAAATAATAAGTAACCAATAACCAAACGCCATGTATAATGAATTGAAATTTAACACAGAGCTACGAAAGTTTTAGCCATGACCAAAATGTTTTATTTTGGTAGAGTGAAATAGGGAATTTTAACCCCCTACTAGGTAGGTAGGTAGGTATACTGTACCTAAAATACAAGGTTACTTTTTGATAAAATATTCTATTATCCCATAATAGCATATTATATCTGTCACCGTTATAGTGCGAAATACGTTAATGTGCTCTTTACCGGGCAATGTGCATATTAACTGTTTAGGTCAGTTAATGTGCGAAATTTTATGTGAAATATGGGGTATCCGCACTTTACCTAGTTAATGTGCGTATTACCGGATGTCTCGCCGTTAAAGTGCGGAAAACAGAAAGCTCCGTTAAACTGAAATCTAAGGCAACAATTATTCGAACTTAACTTATTCGTTAACTCTGTAGATTACCTAGGGATTTTGCAGATTACCTAGTTAATGTTGAGAACAACATTTTATTTCGAACTCTAACGGATTCAGCCAGTTCGTGCACTGTTACTGAATTTCGCACATTAGCGGTCACATATTAACCTACGTAGTTTTTAGTACCAGTAAAAATACTTTTAGTGTGATCGAATTGTTTGGCAAGTCTGATTGTACGTAAGTCTATGGACGCAAGCATTTTCACTGTCAACATCGACCAATCAGAGAGCAGTGTGTTATTTTCCGTATTTCAAAAAGCGTAAAATTAAAAGCTTTTCTGTGATTGGTCGATCCGTTTAGAATCTTACGGATTGATATCTGTTAGTTTATAAATTTACTACGACGCGTCGAAAATTTATAAATTTGCGAAAAAGTGGGCGTAAAATAATTCAATTTATCTCTCGTTTAGAATCCTACGAAAGTTTATAAATTTCCTAGGAAATTTATAAACTTGCGAATCTTATTATTTTCCGGTGACATATATATATATTTTTCTTACTTTTTGCATGTCACTTATTATTATTAATAGTGGAATGTATTGTAAAGCAATCTTAATGTCGTGAAGGTGAATTGGATATTGTCATGTGCGTCGCGATTACGTATAAGAATATCTTTTGATGTAGGCTTTAGTCAGACCCTGGAAGAACAATGTATAGGAGATTTAAGAAAACAACTGCTTCTAGAGATTAAAGAAAGGCTCATAAGCTTGGGACTATACTTATCTAATACTTTACATCTTTATCCAATGTAGCAGGGAATGATTGAGTCATGTAGAACACCATTATAAAATGCGCCAAGATTTGGAGTAAAGACTGATTTACACAATTTAACCATTATCAGGATTATGTGTGTGAATCGGCCTTTGCGGCTGAAGGACGAGATAGGAGCCTATATATGAATATTTTAAGAACTTCATCATATCGTTATTGTATATTAATTTCCTTAAAACTGCCGTTTATTTGTTTACTAAGCAAACTAAACCTAAGCTAAGCTAGTTGAGTGCCATCAGATCAAACTTATAAATTAAAATATTACTCGATAAGAAATTTACTTTAGCTATTTGTTAATGAACAAGTTCTGTAACGTTAGTTGAGAAGTAGTAATAGCGGTCAGGTACAGTAAAAATAGTAAAATGCAGTGAGCTCTGCTCTCATTATGAAATATAAAAAAGGCATATTTCGTATTGCTCGAGCATCTAAGCTATAATAAAAATATGCATAATTTTAATAATTATTTTAATTGCCATTGTCTGAATGAAACCTAATTCTATTGTACCTGACCATATTAAAGAGCAATTGAGTCTTTAGTTTACAAAACTAATATCAGGTGATTACTAAAATTGCCGATTAACTACGCATATTCATTTGTTTATATCAACGGAAAATTAGTTTTTTTCCAAAGCCGACCGCATATCACCGAGTTAGGTTAAGATCAAAAAGTTGCCAAATGTAAATATTTAGCTAAGTTTAATAATAAGTTTGATTATTATTTGTTTGCCAGCCTACCTGGCTAGCCTAGCTAATAACTATTTCTTTACTAAAATGTTTCTTTGTTATGAATTGGCTTTCTGTACTTATAGTTAAATATATGATAAAAAAAAATCAACCGTGTGCACACGCTTTTAGTGTGGATTTAAAGCAATCTTTAGAACAGCTATTATTCCTTTCATTTTTATGTTAATTTGGCATTTATGTTAAAATAATGCTATTATATATTTTTTAGCTGAATAAGTTACATTATTGAGGGATTTTTCTGTTTCTTCCATCAGATTGAAATATATTTTTAAGTTTAATTTAAATGTAAACGTTAGGGCACCCGGAGTGGTCACGTTTGCTAATTTTTATCAAATTTGATTGATTTATGTTTATATTAATTAATTGACTAACGAAATATATTTTCTAGACAAACTTATGATTGTTTTCCTATTAAATTAATTCGGGAAATTTGATGAAATGTATTATATTCAGGTATAGGTAGGTATCAACCTCTGCTAAGAAATCAAGAGGGACCAACCACGGCGAAACCGCTGCGATAAAATCTCCTGTTTTGTCGCCGTTGTTTTTTGGCGGTTAATTTTTCTTTTCGCGGATTCACTCTTTGGATTTTGCAGCGGAGATGTGCTATCATTATTAAAGAGGAGGAGTTTTGATTAGGTTGAGGTTTCATTCAAAAAAATCTAATCTCTTGTGATTGTGACCTCTTGGGTCCATGGTTGAGTTGAGATTCTCAACATTACGGGCGCTCGCAGCGACGAACGTGCGCGACCGATGCAATATTATGACAGACAGCATATAACAAGTGCGCGCAATGCCCCGCGTCTTCCTAAATAAAAAAATGAGGCATGCGTGAAAAAAAAAAAACAACTTTAAAGTTATACAAAATCCGATTGTTTTTATTTATATCTGTGAACCAGTTCTATTCTCACTGTACAAAACAACTGATTGGGCATCTCATAGTACCTACTTACTTAGTTAACAACAATAACATCTGAAGTACATCTCGTTTTTCGATGACAGTTGGATGACTTTGGAATCTTTTGCCGTTTATGAATAGGTATTGTTTTTGTACTTAAAAAAGTTTGTTACATGCAATGGTAAGTACATTCTTTTTGGTAATTACTTATGTATCCAACTGAGTAAGAAAAGAGACATCTCCTTCGATTTAAAGTTATTTTAAGTAATGATCTCCAGTTTAAATTTACGTCCTTTAAAATGAATAGAAACAACATGGCAATATGTCTCCGTGTGGTATAAGGGACAAAGAGGTCAAATCAAGAAATCTTTATGATACCCTAGTGAGGACCTATACGTACAAACAGGCTTTAAAAATTACAGCGCTTCGTAGTGGATTACAATACAACATTTTATCTATTTTTTTAAACATTGAAACTGGCTAAAGCCATTTAGCAATAATAATACTTAATAAAAAGACGTAGTGAGTGGTACTATTTTGCTTTGCTCTTCTGTGCTAAAAGAAAAAAACTATATTTTTTAATTGCTAATTGTTGGTAAAGTTGGTTGGTGGTTAAGTGGCATAGTAAAATAGTCAAAGTTTAAAAACTTTTAGGTCAATAGGCATAATATTTTCTGCTGTCTACAGCAATAACTTTCTAAAGTTTAAGAATAAAAAGCATTTAAAATAAGATGGTACAACTTTCATTATATTTTTTTCAGTGTTACAAATAGGAACCAAATTTTAGAACTGGAAGATCATGGACATATGATAGATCTTAATAAAAAAAATTATAATCGATAAAAATTACAACAATAATTTTTATGTACAATAGCTACACATGCACAGATTTTATGGTTCGTCTACAAAACCGTTTTTTTTCTTTTTGCGATATATTTAAGAAACTGTGTAAAGGTTTGTCTGCACAGAAGACGAAATTTATTGAGTGAGAGCATGAAGCGGATTGTAGGCGCAAAGCGCAAACTTTTACAATGAAATCTGGTGAACAAAACGGAGAAATAATAGGCTATTCACTCATCTCCGCTAATTCAAAAGTTGTCAGATTTCGTCTGACCAACCACCTCTATGGTTCAGTTAACTTCAGTTGGCAGTGATTTCGGAAGTCTGGGTTTGATTCCCGTAAAGAAGCTCGAAAACAAGTCACATTAACCAACAACACCCACCCAAATAACAGACATTAAAAAAAACCGCTTGCACAGACTAAGTAAATATCGCTCCTAAAACAAAATTCCCGGCATAATTTTTTCCTTTATTTTCAAAAAGAGAACACATTCGGATTCAGGATGTTTCTATGTTCCTCTTGGGTTTAGGGATGGGGCGTGTGCTAGGGACGTCCGTCGTCCTCCCCGCGTCCGGACTTGGCCCGGAGGCAGTCTCCGTGAGCTTTGTAGTAGATCAGAACGCTTGCTGGCAGCTGAAGGATGCGACGCATGGTATCCCGGACGCGGCCGGCGGATAACGTGTCCGCCGCCGTCCTGTGCCACACTGCTAGGTGATCCTCCTGTTTGATAAGTTTGCTGATTTAGAACAAGCTCTGTAGGTAGGTTATGTTGGCCTAAAACAGGTAAACTTGGAGAAATCAGTTCAGTAGCTGAGTTGACCTTTTAAAGCTCAACATGATCTCAGCGGAACAAAAAAGAAGTCCACTGCTGGACGTAGGCCTCCTCCACACAGGTGCGATCGCCATTCAGTACATTTCCGTATTCTTCACCAGGTGGTCTCAACACTATTACCTTGTCAGGCATGCCTACTATATCTATTTCGGTGCGCGTTCGCCACTACTCTCTTAGCCATGTGCCCTACTCAGAAGTTGTTTATTTATTTATTAGTCTTACTAAATCCACAGCACAAGTTGATCAGTATAGTTTTAGAAAAGCAAAAAGTTAGGCATGTCATCCCTAGATTGTATGACAAACTCATGACTTAAACCTAGTCAATTGATTGAGACCACTTTATAAGTCTTTTTGTGATAAAGTCGTTAAAGTTTATCTAATAACTGATTACAAGATCGTGTTAAGGTGTAATACTATGCCGCAGATCTCGGCGCCCACCATGATCCACTCATGTACCATGCCGATTACGACCTTCTTAGAAGGAGTTAAGGCACAATTGGGACACTTCTAAGAAAAAATCTTTTTTACAAAAAAGGAACGCGCCTTCAATAAACTAACACACATCCATACATACACAGGTCACACTGATAACCTCCTTTTTTGAAGTCGGTAAAAAAAGCATTACTTCACGCACAGCCGAAACTCGTGTATGTGCACGCGTATCATGCTTGTGTGAGTGATACAGGACGTGTTGCCTTGTACTGAGCGGTAACTGAGAGGTAACCGAGCGCGGGGGCCGCACTTGCTGAGGGAGGCAGGGAGTGCCCATACTGTATGTAGTACTCTAAAACACTCTTTATTATGCTGTGGTTAAGGTGTAATACCTGAAAGCGCACAGACAGCACGATGCCGCAGATCTCGGCGCCCACCATGAACTGCTCGCCCAGCATCGCCATGCACAGGTCCTCCCACGCGCGCGCCGTCTGAGTCTTGCGCAGCCGCACCGACTGTACAACAAACAAACTTTAAGGTGGTAACTCACGGTATGGCGCGAAATTCAATATTTTTCGAGTTTTTTATTTATTATGGCGAAAGTATACATTTTTAATAAAGTTTTAATGAATTCGCGTATGTAAAAAACCATCTCCCACATTGTAATACAACATTTTTTGAAGACATACCTACTGATTTTGTGTCTTAGGACATAAAGGCCAAAAAAACAAGGCTAAAATTCGCGCCTTACCGAGAGTTACCACCTTAACCATAAACTTAAGTGTAGTGAACTACACTGGACTGGGAATGGATCAAAACAATAATCAATAAACAAAAAAACTTGTTTAGGTTAGGTTAAGTGTTACTTTTTAATTTGAGCCCTATGTCCCTGATTAGGGATAAAAAGATAAGAAGAAGTAGAAGTGTTTGTTACAAATTGCTGGAAACTTCATGTACCTTTGAAGCACTTAAGTATTTTCGATGAACTTTACTGGTCTTACTAAAACAGAATATTTTAACCACAAGCCCCGGCTTGCTGTTTGTTGGATTTGCTGGATTTCTGCCAACATGCAATTTGTGGTCCGCCATGTCTAGTGGTTACATATAGTGGCCACAACTTCACTGTTTATTTATTTGTCTATTTACTATTATTGTATTCTGAATCTTATTTTTGTATTTTTTGTCTAAGAAACCTTGCATAAATTTATGAATGAAAGTTCCTCACAAATAAAATAAATTAGTCTTACCCATTTGCCGCCATTGACGTTTGCCGGGTCCTCCCACATGGGCCTAATGCCTTGCTTGAACAGATGAAGGTCTGACAGGGGCGGCAGCTCGCTTGGCCGAGCCAGGTGCGTGTAGAGACCCCACCACTGCTCCACTGAGGACACGCATCCCACCTGCCGTAATGCCTGGAACAAACATCCAAAGGATAACCTTTAAATATTATTCTTTTCTGAAACTACCTACCAGTATGGTAAAAAAGAATAATGATATGGATATGCTCCTCTATGTCCAATATAATTAAAAATCATTAATAGAATAGAATACACTCAATAAGAATGAGAAATCATTATGTTAACTCCGTCAGTAGGAAATATCAGTAGCTACTTTATCTAAAAAAAAGAACTACTATTGCATACAGCACAACTGTAAAAACAGCAACAGAACTAAGTCATAGAGATATAAATAAAAAATAAGTTTCTTCTGCTAAAGTGGTTAATAGGTGTGCTTGAATTGCTTGATAATGAGTCGGGCTAATATTGAATTACTTATTGGCCCCAAGTCTCACCTGTCCGTAGCCAGTGGTGGCGGAGAGGTCGCGGGAGGGAGGCCGCCGCGAGAACCACATGCAATAAGTGTACTCCAGCTTGTGCTCGTGAGGCGGCACCTGCGGCGGTATCGCGTCGTCTCCATTGCGATCTTCCTCCTCGTTGCCTCCATGGTTCTGACCTGCCGTCCCACCATCACCCGTTCGTCGCTCAGGCACATTTAAATTGTAAAACTTGCACATTTTTCTTTCAGTCATGTTATTCAAAACAACAATTTAACATGTTTCAGGAGAACCTAACCTATTGAATGCTCTGCCGTTTGTGATTTTGTATTTATTTTTGAAATGATATAAAACAAAAAAGTCTATAAAATATTTTATTCACAATACATAAAATAGTAACACACAAGGCTTAATTAATTCAAAATCCAACTGTTATTTAACAAAATTTAATAAAATTACTTTTAGTTTACAAATCTAACCTTTCTCTAACAACTTTCCGTCATCAAAATTCAACTGTCACAATTGTCAGCATGTTTATAGGGATACTTTTTTAAATGGTTGCAAAAAATTAGAAAAGACGATACAAATAGCAGTATTTTTAAACTGCTCGGTTTATAGCTTAAAAACATCACACCAATTCTGTCAATCAGTTTTTTATTCCACGATTGAAATTCAGTCAATCAGTTAACTATACCAATTCAGTCAGTCAAACATTTCATATTTATATTTTCATTCAATCAATCACACACTAGACGAGTGTTTTTTGTGGTGGATTTTAAAAATAAATAAATGATTAAAAATGTTTAGAGCTTGTTTTAAATAATCTCTGAACCTGCTGTCGCACGTTAGTTACGTTCTTCTGTTATAATATTCGTTTGCAGTTAGTCAAAATGTCTAAAAACGAGTCTGTGAACAGAACCGGCACCGAGGGTCTGAACGTGGACTACATGCGCTCTCTGGTAAAGCAGTACTCGGAACTGGTAAGCAGATCCGTTCCTTGTACCACCACTTTTCATCATTTCAGCCAAGAGACGTCCACTCCTCACAAATTGCCTCAAGGATCAAGGTTTTTGGGGGTTTGCCATAATCACACACTTTGCAGGCGGGATGGCTCTCTTAAAACGACCCACTGACCGGATCTTCAATTTGTTACCATCACCTCAAATTAGTGTGGAATAAATTTTTTTCAAGCCATTTTTAATCAAGCACAGCATTTATTGTGGTATCTACTAATCTATTCTTATAAAAACAGGGACAATGGACGAGTGCATTCTTCTGGGCGGATGCAGCTGCTGCGGCTAGTGACACAGATGGTAACGCAAGTGGAGACGACATATGGCTGTTAGCCAGCACCATGCTGTCTCGGGGCGAGCAGCACCGTGCTGCCCATGCTGTCGTCTCTAGAGGGCTTCATAGGTAAGCTGAACAAGATTAACGTTTGTATATTTAATGTGATGCGGGCGAAAAGTCGCCATTTGATTTGAATGTCAATCAATCTGCTTTTTATCATTCTTTCAATCATTCATAGAAGGCAAAGGCATCCGGTCAATGAATAATTCATTAGAACATTTAAATTATTTTCGCGTGAGGCGTGCACTCTGCTCTAATTGGTTGGTGCACTAGTTGGTAAGAAGGGTAAGGATAGGATATGACTGACTTGCTCTAACATAAACATTGCCCTATAGTTCTGTGCAGTGCAACTTCTTTTTAAAATTTGTTACAGTTCACACCTTTTATGCCTAGGAGTAGCAATGCGGGCATACCTCGTAGCTAAAGAGCCAGCGACTGCTTTGTCTTTATTTGAAGAGTGCGACCCTGAACTACTAGAAGCCAGGAGTAATGACCAAACACATAATGTAAGATTTTTTAGTAGGTACTTAATTAGTATTTAACTAGGTTTTGTTATGAAAGCAGTACATCCTTATAAAATACTAAGTCAGTGCAATTTTCTTTCAAACCCAAACTCTTTATCTCATATTCGAAATTCGATTTTCTGTTTTAAAAATATTCTATGTTCTTTCTCAAACTCTAGACTTTATATTATTTGTAGTTTTGGCATGATTGCTTAACATACAAACAAACAGAGTTAAATAAAATAAAATAAAAATAGCCTTTATTTCTCATTTTAACAACATGCAAAAATAAAATAGTGGAAAAAAAATTCAAAATTATAATATTATGAGATCATCCATTTATGTAGGCCTATGTACGGATGTAGGCCTCCTCCATCTCATGCCACCTTTTCCTGTCTTGTGTGGTTATATGCACTATTAATGAACAGAGTTACTTTCGCATTAATATTATTAGTTCAGAAAGTTTTATTATGGGTCAACTAGTTTTCCAGCATTTTCTGTGATGCATCCTTTAATTTTTTGTATATTAGTACATTTTCAATTCAGTTTCAACTTTGTATACTAAAAAACAAGAAAGTCTGTATTAATGGGTTCTTTAGTAAAATCCGAATAATTCATAAATTAAATTCCAGCGTGCCCTAGCAGCCGTCCTAGTGACTCAAGCGAGGGCCCTCTCGGCGCTGGAGCGGCGCGAGGCAGCGGCCGAGGCACTCTCCGAGGCGCTCCGAGCAGACGTCGCTTGTTACGAGGCGTTAGATTTACTACTTGAACAGCACGCCTTCACTCCGAGGCAAGGTGAGTAACCAAAAGCCATGTAGGTCGTCTTAAGAATAGGTCTACGGTATGCCCTGCCTATTGTCTAAAAGGGTGACCTTGGAATAGTACGTGAGTCGGTGGGTGTGAAGGGCGGGGGCCTGAAATACGCTCATCAAATGGCCGCGAGATGACTGACAAAAAATCAATTCCGGTTCCTTTTCGAAATAGTTGTGTTACGGTAGTAGTACGGTGGTTTTACTTTGTGCAAAACAAGCCTTACCCGTTAGGCTAGATAACAAAAAAGGGATATATAATAAGCTTTTTTAAAAAAAAACAAACGCTAATTTAAATTTATTAAATAACCTATGTGTTTTCAGAACTGGACCTCATAGAGTCTCTTCAGCTAAGCGGCGTGGGCGGGCGGCGCGAGCAGACGCTGCTGCGCGCCGCCTACCTGCAGCGAGCACGCCGCCACGCGCCGCTCGCCGCCCGCCCCGCGCCCGCCCTCGACGAGGTCAGTATGTATCGTCGCTAAGGGCTTCGTCTAACAGACGGCGTTCTAGCGTCCGCTAGAGCACCAGCCTTACGCGGCGCTAGCTAGAGCGGCGACTTGTAATGTAAAGTGAGAGTATTACACAGATTGCCCGGCGTCAGAGCATCCTAGTGTCGGTTAGATGAGGTCAGTTTTATAGGTCAGATCCAGCTCGAAGGACCACGCTCTTAACACTTTGTAACTTCGCTCATACTTTGAATTCGCGAGTGATTTAGCTACTTTGCAGGAGAGACAAAATTGTTTCTGTTATTGGTTTAAAACAAAGTGTTTTTATTGTTCGAGGAGAGCAATTTTTTCGCGCTGCTGTTCGCCTGGAGGATTGAAAAGTAGAGTACTCAACATGGGGTTGTGCCATTCCGATTCGGGTACTGTTTCAACTCTCGCTTTTTAAGTTTCTTACCATTATGTTTTATCCGAGCCTACGAACTTTTGAACACTCACTGAGCTCGGGTATTGATATAATCACCTTTATCTTAATATCACTTACATCCTTGTTAAACATTGACTTTGTTGGTAACATTAGACAAACATTCGATATTTTTTTCAAGTAAACTAGTTGTTTTTTCCACAGATAAGTCAATCAGTAGAAGAGATTAGGTCCAGAACACAAGAAGGCATCTGCGGGCACGCGCGCCGCCTCGCCGCCTCGCACCGGTGGGAAGAGGCCCTAAAGGTAAAAAGCTTATAGTTCTTCAAGAGAATTCTTAATAACTAATTGCTTTTAGTACAATAACATAAAAAAAAACACAAATAATTATTGTTTAATTCTGCTAAATACTTTATTTCCTCTTATGAACACTGTCTCCTCTTCATATACTTTACTCCCCTTAACTTAACTTACTTAAGAACGAACTTCTGCATGCTTTGCATTGCGTGTGTGTTTCGGGCGCCCTAGATACAGGTTCTTCCTAGTTACGGGCTCTGAGTGTGACGTGTTATTATTATTATTATTATAGACGTTACTCCCATTCATGAGCGATCTACTGTATCGTGCGTGTGCATATATACTTTACTCCTAGTTGTGCAAGAACTATTTATTGTATTCTGTCTGTACATATGTCATAGAAAGATTTGAAATGAGTTTTTTTGCTAAAAAAAACTAGGGATTTTGCGAAAACTCGGATAATTTGATATTTGTTCAATCATCCTGTCAAAAGGCCTGTATAATTGAATTTTTTTTTAACCTTCCATAACTCTGATTGGCTAGATTAATTCTTGCTGGTTAACTGTTATTCTGATTGGTTCTCTGTAGCGTCAAATGTATTTTAACGAACGGACGTCTATTGGTTGTAATTAATAATTGAATGAAGCTCCTACTTATGAACGAATCTTGTGCATATCACGAAATTTCTGTTTTATTATTATAATATTGTTAAGTTTTATCCGGCGTGGACCGCAGACGCTAGAGCAAGCGCCCTGGGCGTGCGGCGAGCTGCGCGCAGCAGGTCTGCTGGAGCTGCGGCGGAGCGCGGAGCTGTTCGCGCTGGCGCACGCGCTGGTGGACGCCTACCCCAACAACTGGGTCTCCTGGTTCGCCGTCGGACTCTACTACTACTTGATCGGTGCGTATGTCGTAGGAAGATTTCATAATTAGGTTTTTTGCAAAAATACTAGGGATTTTGCGAAAACCCGGATAATTTGATTTAAGGATTATTTTTGTTCCAATCTAAAGAACCTAGTATAATTGAAACTTTTAAAACCATTCTTAACTCTGATTGGCAAGATTACATTGCTTGCTATCCAACTGTTATTCTAATTGGTTCTTTGTTATTCTAATTAACTAGGCAGCAAAAATCTAGCCAATCAGAGTTACGGAAGGTTTCAATTTTTTCAATTATACTAGGTTTTTTTTTTGCAAAAAAACTAAATTTTTGTCAGGATGATTGATGAAAATGTATTAATTATTATCAAATTATCCGGGTTCTCGCAAAATCCCTAGTTTTTTTACTAATTATCAAATCTTCCTACACGTACACTGCATACCTTTTAACCGATCCAAATCCTAATCTTCTACTTATATAACAACTTCGCTCTCGTCCGTGAAGCCTTTTCCACCTTTCTTTCTAAATTTTGAATTTCTTTTACTTCATCAATGTACTTCTCCACTCAATCTTGCCTTCAATAATGTTAGTAATCAAGGTGTGATCAGATGCCCAATTATCTTGCCCCGTCTGGTATCAAAGGTCTTTAAAATTATTCTGTTGTCCCCTATCCTACAACACTTATTCGACTACTAATTTACTGATGGTCCTTCCAAAAGTCAGTCAGTTACTGTATCATAAAAACAATACTTTGTAGAACTATCCCGAGTCTTATTTTGTGACGTCAAAAGACTGCAGACTTTCTACTTCACCACCGCTTTAAAGGCATTTATTTAAATGAATTAAATGAGTAATTTTACTAATCTGGCTGGTGATTATATTATACTAGTCGACCCGGTGAACTTCGTATCGCCTAACCTCTTACTCTACTTTGTGCACGTATTATGTTTACAAAACTTCCTCTTGAATCACTCTATCTATTAAAAAAAAACGCATCAAAATCCATTGCGTAGTTTTAAAGATTTAAGCATACATAAGGACAGACGCGGAAAGAGACTTTATTTTATACGAGCTGTCCCGGCTTACTTCGTTACGCCATAGAATATGAGATACTACTAAAGACTTGGCTCTATAGACTATGTTCTTTTGACTGCCCAGAATGGGCGAGTGAAAAAACAAACAACAACAACAACAGAAATAAAATATAAACCTGTCAAAATATGTAAACAACGGAAAAAATATTGCACCTTGGGTTACATTATTTGAGTTTAGGTAAGGATCCCTAATTTTTTTGAAAATCTAATATAGCCTATGACACTCGGGGTTAATGTAGCTTCCTACCAGTGAAAGAATTTTTCATATCGGTTCAGTATTTCCGGAGCCTATTCGTTACAAACAAACAAATAAATCTTTCCTCTTTATAATATTGGTATAGATGAAGTTAAAAGTCCGCCTTCCTTCAGTGCAAAATAAGGAGGCGTTTTGAAGAATCTTTACCCATATGTTGTTTATCGCGCAGGTAAGAGCGAGTTCGCGCGGCGCTACCTGAACAAGGCGAAGAGCCTGGAGGCGGGCGCGGGCGGCGCGTGGCTCGCCTACGGACACAGCTTCGCCGCCGACAACGAGCACGACCAGGCCATGGCCGCCTACTTCAAGGTACGAGGGGCTCTCTTCCCGAAGGGGCACACTAGCGCTAGACCATTTTTTTTTAAACGGGGGGAAATGCCTATAGCATTTACCGACGCTTGGGGGGTGTGTGGGTCTCGTACCCACTAAAACCCCCCGGTGGCCGTCTTGGCGCTTTTGGGAAGAACCCCGGGAACCATGCATTATTGGCGGCCGAAGTTCTTCCCACGCTCAGCTGCTATCAGCTTAGCGCCCCCGGAGCTGCGGCGGCACAGTGCCACAAGCTGTGCCGCCGCTCGTCTCGGGGCCGTTTGACGAGTGTGTCGGCCCCCGCCACGAACACCCACGACCCCAGAGACCCCTTTTAGTCGCCTCTTACGACAGGCAGGGCATACCGAGACCTATTCTTACGCCCGGACCTACAAGGCTTACTAGCGCTAGATCTTCCATAACAGTAAAAGAAACAACAACCTACAGTATGGACGCTTCCTGCCTCCCGTTGAAAGTTCTGCTGACCTGCGCTCGTTTACCTCTCAGTTACCAGCTGGCAAGGACGCTACTATTCGATGTTGCTATTACAAGGTCATCTCATTTTGTCGCATAGTGCGTTCCCAACACGAACGCACTACGAATATAATTTCTTTTTTTTTTTACAAAAATAGGAACTCGCCTTCAATAAACTGATATGTACATCAACTGAGCACTTCCTCTTTTTTTCAGTCAGTAAGGTACTAAAACCGTAACAAATACTTATCTGAAAACCGCATCAAAATCGGTTCAGCCAAACGCGAGATAAATCGTGGACAAAGATACATACATACATACAAACAGGTCAAACTGATAATCTCCTTTTTTGAAGTCGTTAAAAAATGGTGGCAACCCTAAAATGTCTTATCTCACTCATACAGGCATGGTACGCTTTCATCTACACGAGCTTAATCTGTCTTTATAGGGAACGCGTTTGTTTTAAGACATTTTTGATCGCTAGTGACCGAGGTGTGCTTCAGTGTAGAACGCACACACCAATTTCTACATCGTGCTCGTGCTAGCACATTTTCCAACGCAGCTAGCATAAATAGAATATCCAATTGGGTAATAATTTTTTTCTCAGCTTTGAAGACAGAATAAAACATTGTGGGTTTTTTTGCCTTAATCATTACGCTTGCAGGCGCGTTGGCGATCTCATTATTTCTGTTCTAGCTTTTTAACAAGGGAAGTTGCGGCTCATACTTCGGATGTTCCCTTGGTAGCCTTTTTCGACACCCATGAGAGGAGATGGGGTGTTAGTGTGTTAGTATTCTATGCAGCCACCATACAGCAACTTGCTATCATACGTAAATGTTAATACTTTTTTTTTCTCTAAAGGCGTCTCAACTAATGCCCGGCTGCCACCTGCCGCCGCTGTACGTGGGCGTGGAGTGTTCACTCCTCAACAACATCTCCATGGCGCAGAGGTTCCTCACCAGGGCGGCCGTCTTGCACAACACTGCTGAGGTGAGACTGGACTGATTGCACAACAACATCTCCATGGCGCAGAGGTTCCTCACCAGGGCGGCCGTCTTGCACAACACTGCTGAGGTGAGACTGGACTGATTGCACAACAACATCTCCATGGCGCAGAGGTTCCTCACCAGGGCGGCCGTCTTGCACAACACTGCTGAGGTGAGACTGGACTGATTGCTCAACAACATCTCCATGGCGCAGAGGTTCCTCACCAGGGCGGCCGTCTTGCACAACACTGCTGAGGTGAGACTGGACTGATTGCTCAACAACATCTCCATGGCGCAGAGGTTCCTCACCAGGGCGGCCGTCTTGCACAACACTGCTGAGGTGAGACTGGACTGATTGCTCAACAACATCTCCATGGCGCAGAGGTTCCTCACCAGGGCGGCCGTCTTGCACAACACTGCTGAGGTGAGACTGGACTGATTGCTCAACAACATCTCCATGGCGCAGAGGTTCCTCACCAGGGCGGCCGTCTTGCACAACACTGCTGAGGTGAGACTGGACTGATTGCTCAACAACATCTCCATGGCGCAGAGGTTCCTCACCAGGGCGGCCGTCTTGCACAACACTGCTGAGGTGAGACTGGACTGATTGCTCAACAACATCTCCATGGCGCAGAGGTTCCTCACCAGGGCGGCCGTCTTGCACAACACTGCTGAGGTGAGACTGGACTGATTGATTGATTGATGCCAGTAAGATGTTTAATTGCTTCTATGCTGGCGAATATTCAATGCCACAAGTTTGCTACATTAATTTAGGCTTTGTGCAGATTATCGGTCAATCTTTGGGTGACTGATGCGCCCGAAGGGGTCTGAGGAACTCTGAGGCCTCTTTAGCCGTCATACAAATAGTATGCACCAAGTTGACTTGAGAGTTGATTGAGAAGTCAAGTCGACTTGGGTCGTCCGAAGGGTTTTCAGTCAAATTCAGACAAAAGTCAATTACCTGAATATTGAAACGTCCGAGGATATCGACCGATAATCTGCA
>OX637649.1:0-37000 GCA_951802225.1 Euspilapteryx auroguttella | reverse complement strand
TTGACAAAATGTGAGAAAGTTTGGACAGTGAAATGGACACCAATAGTTAATGAAAATAATATATAAGTGAAATAGATATTAAGAAAACTTAATTTAAGAAAAATGTGCCCTTTGCATTCGCTTCGTCTACAATTTCTACAACTCGGAAATTCGGAACAACAACACAGTGAAGTTTTTTTTTCTGGTTTCACTAAACTCCTACGGAATCCGGACCTACAGTTTTTTTTTTTGTGTTTGGTTTTTTATTAAAAAAAAAAAAAAGTTTAAATTTAATATAGTATTCAGTGTTTTTTTAAGGTGCGTTATTTGAGAATATTATTATTGAATTTAGGATAAAAATTTTAAATACGTTTTTAATTAAGTATAATACCTACTTATATATTTTATTTAAGGGTTTTTTTTTCTTCTCTAGAAACAATTCTAATATTTGTTTTACTTTATTTCGATTGTCGACGAGGTTTTTTTTTGAAAACATAAATATGTTACTATTAGTATTTTTTTATATATATATTTCAAAAACGTGAGTAAGTATGTGTTATATTTTATGATTTTGTACAACTATGTATTTTTTAATTGGTTTTGTTTTAAAAAATATTATTGCTTTGTCATTTCAAGTAACTATAGTCTACATAATGTTCTGTAATTTAAAATAATTATTATTGTCATTGCCTTTTTAAATTAGGTATGTATCACGTAACAAGTATCAGGTACCGAGCGCACATTCCTTAGAGTCAGCATTTTTCAGTTCCATATCTGGCGATGTCTTCATAACATTGTACAGTTTTAGACACTTTGTAATAAGAAGTAATTTTTTATCCGGAAGATTTTTTGTAATAATTAATTGTATTCAGATACTATAGATATAATTATGAAATGCGTATGTATTCTGTTTTAAAGTAAAATTTATTTTATTGTTATATTGATTGTTAAATTTTTATTTTGTTGTATTTTATCGGACATGACGAAACAAAGGACTTGACACAGTTTTTTTTGGATAGATGAAGGTGTTAAAATTAGTTGTATGAAAATTATAATAATGGAGCAAGGATTAAAGTACCAAAAGGAGAATGAAAGAGCTTTATGATTGGAGATTAAAAAGAGTCCGAGTGACTAAAAGGAAAACGAGTGATTAAGTTGTATGGTTATGTTTGTTTTTGAAAAGTATTAAGTTTGAGAATATTTGGTTGTGAATTTTTGGAACTGACATTGGACTGATCACCCAAGAGAAGTTGCAAATTCTTTACAATTAAAATTCATTGGAATGTAGGGAAAAGATTATTGAAAGTGAAATGAATGAGCATGCATGATGACTTAGTTCAGCGAGTCTGATAAGTCAGTGCAAAGGAAAATGTAATATATAGAAAGGTACACACAGGCAGTTGGAATCCTACTCTGATCATGATGATGAACGAGATTCACTTCGTGAAGAGGCTGGACATTGTGTGAGATGTTAAAAGAAGATGCCTGTTAAGAGAAATAAAAGTGAAATATAGATAAATAATGAATAATAAAAAGAAGAAAAATGAAGTATTATGAAGAAGAAATAATAATAATGTGTACCTTGAAAGAAATTAAATATATAAAAAAGAATGATAGTTGAAAGGATTATGAGCTGTTTGCTAAAATAAAAAAAAAATCAGTAAATGAGAATAAAAAATAAATAAATATGAATGTGACTAAGATAAAAAGTTATTAAAAATATGAAGATTTTAAGAGATGAGATGAAAATATTAAATGATAATGAGAATAAAATAAATGTGAATTAAAATAAATATAATGAAGAATAAAAATGATAAATGAAAGACGAAAAAAGAGAAAAAAGAGATGAATTATGAGCAAAAAGTCAAAAAAAAGAAATGACGAAATATGTGAACTATTAAGTAAAGGGATGTGACTATAAAAAAAAATCACAACTCAGTGTGACAAAATAAAAAGTATATATTATGTGTTTTATTGTTAATTAATATTTTATGTTTTGATTTTTGTTTTAATTTTTAACAAATGTTTAAGTATGTATTTTATAAGAAAAAAAAATATTGTATTTTTATAATAAAATATTTTTTAATAAAAGGGGGGAGGTGTAGTGGGGTACGGCCACCCACCTGCCTCCCACCAATGTACTTAGGTTAAGTAAGATATAATTAAACTAATATTCAATCAGTAAACACGTGTCTCACTAACATAAGAGCTACATCCTTACACCGCACCAGTCTTTATCCAGCACAAGATGCAACACGAGACTAGTAGGTATGGGATGCATCGTGTGCTCACCAGGTCCAAGTCATCGGCGCAGAGCTCAGCAGGCGAGGGGCCGAGGTCGGCGGGGAGCGCGCCCACTAGCCCCTCCCGCGCCGCCTCGGCCCGCAGTCGTCTCTCACTGGCGTCTATCGCCGCCTGCACGCGCTCGCCGCAGTAGTTGATCAGCAGCCGCTCCAGCGCATTGTGAGCTAAACTCTCCCACCCGTACAGGTCTAGAATACCGAGCGTCGCACCCCCCTCCTCCCCCCTTAGAGCCTCGTTAACAGAGCGGACCAGCCACGTGAACAGTCGCCCGTAGACAGCGCTTACAACGCGATCGCGCGCCCAGGAGGCGCCGTTTTCGCCCTCCTCCCCCAAGTCCTCCTCTTCTTCCTCCTCTTCCCCCGGGGGGGAGTCCTCCTCCGCTCCGTCGTCCACGCCGAGTGCGCGTAGTAACGCGGCCGGATCCACGCCCACTAGAGAGCACGCCTCCCACAGCTCTGGAAGGTTATGAGAGAGATGAGTGTGAGAGCGTGTGTGTGGCAAACGAATCAAAACTTAAGAAATCCGCAGAAAACTAAAGTCACCGATACAGATCAAAGAATTGCAAAACTTAAGTGGCAATGGGCAAGGCACATAGCTCGAAGAACAAATGATCACTGGGGCCGAAAAGTTCGTGATTGGCGACCGTGAACCGGAAGACACAGAGTAGGCAGACCCCGCATAGTGGTCAGACGTCCTGGTAAAAGCTGCGGGAGTGCTTGGCGATTTAAGGGGGAGGCCGTGGACGTCTTTCGGCTGAAACGTTGGTGTACTGACCGTGCGGGCGCTGCAGCCGCGCGCCCAGCGAGCCGTCGACGTGCGGGTCGGGCTCGATGCGCACGTTGCCCAGCTGCAGCAGGAAGGCCAGCACGCGCAGCCGACCGCTCCGTGTACTGACCGTGCGGGCGCTGCAGCCGCGCGCCCAGCGAGCCGTCGACGTGCGGGTCGGGCTCGATGCGCACGTTGCCCAGCTGCAGCAGGAAGGCCAGCACGCGCAGCCGACCGCTCCGTGTACTGACCGTGCGGGCGCTGCAGCCGCGCGCCCAGCGAGCCGTCGACGTGCGGGTCGGGCTCGATGCGCACGTTGCCCAGCTGCAGCAGGAAGGCCAGCACGCGCAGCCGACCGCTCCGTGTACTGACCGTGCGGGCGCTGCAGCCGCGCGCCCAGCGAGCCGTCGACGTGCGGGTCGGGCTCGATGCGCACGTTGCCCAGCTGCAGCAGGAAGGCCAGCACGCGCAGCCGACCGCTCCGTGTACTGACCGTGCGGGCGCTGCAGCCGCGCGCCCAGCGAGCCGTCGACGTGCGGGTCGGGCTCGATGCGCACGTTGCCCAGCTGCAGCAGGAAGGCCAGCACGCGCAGCCGACCGCTCCGTGTACTGACCGTGCGGGCGCTGCAGCCGCGCGCCCAGCGAGCCGTCGACGTGCGGGTCGGGCTCGATGCGCACGTTGCCCAGCTGCAGCAGGAAGGCCAGCACGCGCAGCCGACCGCTCCGTGTACTGACCGTGCGGGCGCTGCAGCCGCGCGCCCAGCGAGCCGTCGACGTGCGGGTCGGGCTCGATGCGCACGTTGCCCAGCTGCAGCAGGAAGGCCAGCACGCGCAGCCGACCGCTCCGTGTACTGACCGTGCGGGCGCTGCAGCCGCGCGCCCAGCGAGCCGTCGACGTGCGGGTCGGGCTCGATGCGCACGTTGCCCAGCTGCAGCAGGAAGGCCAGCACGCGCAGCCGACCGCTCCGTGTACTGACCGTGCGGGCGCTGCAGCCGCGCGCCCAGCGAGCCGTCGACGTGCGGGTCGGGCTCGATGCGCACGTTGCCCAGCTGCAGCAGGAAGGCCAGCACGCGCAGCCTACCGCTCCGTGTACTGACCGTGCGGGCGCTGCAGCCGCGCGCCCAGCGAGCCGTCGACGTGCGGGTCGGGCTCGATGCGCACGTTGCCCAGCTGCAGCAGGAAGGCCAGCACGCGCAGCACGGCGGCGCCGCACACGCCCAGCCGCGCCAGCGCCGCGCGCGTGTGCGCGAAGTGCTCCGTGTCCGCCGAGTGGCTAGGGATCAAATGTTGATCAATCATGGGAGCAACTTTCTTCTAATGTCGATATTGTCATCTTCGATATTATCGGTTTTTCCAATAAATCGATGCTACTTTATTACAACTAGTTATTGAAGGTAAGGTTGCAAGGTAGTTTTAATGAAAATGTAAAGGTGTGCAAAAAAAAAAACATTTTAATTCCAAAAATAAAAAATAAACGCGTCTTTAATATTTCTTTCAACACAATTTGTTAAAGAAAACAAATCTATACCAATATTATAAAGAGGAAAGATTTGTTTGTTTGTAACGAATAGGCTCCGGAAATACTACACTGATTTGAAAAAATTTTTCACTGGTAGGAAGCTACATTTACCCCGAGTGTCATAGGCTATATTAGATTTTCAAAAAAATTAGGGGTCCTTATCTAAATAATATAACCCAAGGTGCAATATTTTTTCCGTTGTTTACATATTTTGACAGGTGGTTTGTTGTTGTTGTTTGTTTTTTATTTGGCCATTCTGGGCAGTCAAAAGAACATCATAGTCTATAGAGCCAAGTCTTTTGTATTTTCTTATATTCTATGGCGTAACGAAGTAAGCCGGGAAAGCTCGTATTATCGTTGCATCCCTACCCGTGCCCGCCGCACTCCGCCCCGTGCCCGCCCTCGCCGAGTCCGCCGCCCTCACAGCGCAGGATGCGGTAGTGCCGCCACGAGCGCTGCAGCTTTAGACGCTCTGCGGACACGTAATAGCGAGTATACCTACTTATATCGTAAGTTGTGTGGAATTTATTGTGAGTGTGTGTGTGTGTGTGAATACTCACGCAGCAGCGCGGGCTCGGCGCCGGCCAGCAGCTGGTACAGCACGTGGAAAGAGCGCTCGCCGGGCGGCGGCCGCGCCGCGCGACTCTGCAACAAAACGCATCTCACATTCACGGGCGGGTGTTACATTGAAACCAATAGAAACTAAGCTAAGGAAGCAAGGAGAGCAACCCGGGTTGCGAAAGCCCAAAGGACGCTCCGCTACACGTACCTACAGTAACTACGACTCACCTTCTCCAAGAGGTCTGCGTGCAAAAAGCGAGGTCGGTTAGTCTTAGAGCGAGATTGTGTGTGTATGTGTGTACGTTGTGTGTTCGTGCTTGTGCGCGTGTGTGCGTGCGTGAGCGTGTGTGAGTGTGAGTACTCACAGTGCGCGACGTGTCCGGCGGTGACGCGGCCGCGCGCGTCCACCTGCAGCTCCACCAGCTTGCCCTGCGACAAGCGATCGTAGCTTTACACACACATACGCACGAACTGTTCCACACATAGCACTAGTTAAAGTAACGCTGTTGTAATCAAAGTTACTGACAATAGGTATCCATCATAATTAGGTTAATTACCTATATTCGCCAGGATTTAGCGTCACAGTCGTCTGTGACATCTCAGCCAAAACCAACAGAGCCACAGGTCAGTTCTGTCTGGCTAGAAAATAACTAATAATAAACGCTAGACAAGAACAAACATAACACTTTAAGAATGGTGTTCAGGAACACATTTTTCTAGAAATATTTATAATATACTAGTCGACCCGTTGAACTTCATACTGCCCAACCTATTACTATAAAGTAAACTAAAAAAAGTAAAGTAAAAAATGATTTATTCAATACAGGATAAAAGATATCGCTTATTGAAGTCAATTAGACTACTATGTTGAGCATGTATTATTTATACATGTACTTAACCCTTCTTGAATCATTCTATCTGTTAAAAAGTTCTAATTAAAATCAGTTGCATAGTTTTAAGGATTTAAGCATATAATAGCGACAGACAGCGGAAGAGACTTTGTTTATAGTATGTATTGAAGTAGCGCCGGGAAATGCCATAGGCAATTCCCTTCGTTACAAAACGAGGTAGCAAGATAGTTACAAAGCGGCTCGCGTTGTGGTTGCGCGCGGTGGCGGCGTTGCCGAACGCCTCGAGCGCCGTGCCCGCGGCCGCCAGCAGCCCCGCCGCGCCCCCCGACCCCGCTGACCCCGCCGCGGCCCCCGACCCCGCCGACCCCGCCGCCAGCAGCGCCCCCTGCAGGCACACGCGCGCCGCCTCCGTCTTGCCCGAGCCACTTTCCCCTGCGACACAGACAAAGTTACTTCGCATTTATATTATTAGTATAGTCTAAACAAGTTAATACTTACTTAGTTATGCCAATACCTACTGTAAGTATTTTTGGTATAGTACTTATATATATATATTATATTATATTTATATCTATCCCCTTTTTTATATTTAATTGATTTTTACTATGTTTTTTCTCTTTTTCTGCCTCTTAGCATAGTATTTAAAATAGGTGAAAACTATAAGGCTATGTTTATTTTAATAGAAGTTACTTAAGTTTCTATACAGCTGTGTGTTTTCCTAATAAATAAAATAAAATAAATAAATAAATAAGATAAATGTTTCATTCCATTCAACCCGATGCCACGATCCTAAATTAAGACTTTGTCAAACGCTAGCGCCAGAGCGTCGCCTTGTAGGTACTTTGAGGGCGCTCCAAAGCGTCGCTATACCGCTTTTTCTTAGAGCAAGCCTTGATAGACTGACCAGTAATGACGATGCACTGGCTCTCCTGGCGGTCGCGCGCCCAGCGGTACGCGTCCGCGGCCACGGCGTACAGGTGCGGCGGCAGCGCGTGCGGCGGCCGCGAGGCGTAGCGCCGCGCCGCCTCCGCCGCGTACAGAGCGAGAGACTGACCAGTAATGACGATGCACTGGCTCTCCTGGCGGTCGCGCGCCCAGCGGTACGCGTCCGCGGCCACGGCGTACAGGTGCGGCGGCAGCGCGTGCGGCGGCCGCGAGGCGTAGCGCCGCGCCGCCTCCGCCGCGTACAGCGGCAGCGCGCGCCCCGGGTTCACGCTCACCAGCGCGCCGCCCGCCCATGTCTGCAACACGCGTGTGATAGCGCCATGTGAGAGAGAGCGCATTCTCGCGACCACCAACATACTAACGGGCTCCTTTTCTGACGTGCGTGTCATTTCTTTCATTTCGCGCAACACGTTGTATGGCCAGGAGGAGCGTGCCCTTTATTAGGTCTATAGGAATACCTACGTATCGCCATAGATAAACGACATAATATTTATATGATTGTACCCTGTTAATCAGCTATATTATTGTAACAAATAATGTGTATCAAACATCCGTACTTACAAACTTTCGCGTTTATAATATTACCTAGTAGGATTTTTTCTGGAGGGGTCCTGTAGGCCTATGGCAGTTCTAAATAGTAATGGAATTGAAGAATGAAAATTATGTGATCACAGTAATAGGTATTTGAGTCCTGTGTAGTCAGACGTCTCAGATTAGGCAACAACTAGAACAATACTCACGTAGATGTGGTCCCGGTGGAAGCGCGCGCGCAGACAGCGCAGCAGAGCGTCGCGCGAGAGCGGCGCCAGCAGCGCGGCGTCCTCCGGCTCCTCGCACTCCGCGCCCTCCATAGCGCGCGTCACCGCATCGCGACACACCACAACTATAACAAATAAGAGTAGGTAAGCCGCCGCGCCCCCCAATCCATTCCTGTCCCTCTTCCTATTAAAACTCAATAAGACAGATATACTCGCCTGTTCCTTGTATCAATATCGTTCCTATCTGTATGCTCACGCACTTACTTTTAATCTTAGTACTTGATAATGTATAGCTGTTTAATTAAGTATATATGTATAGAGTAAAGTATTTAATCCATACTTAATACTTATACTTACTTATAACATAATATAACTAGTCGACCCGGCGAACTTCGTACCGCCTAACCTATTACTATATTGTGCATATACTAGGTATACTTATAAACCTTCCTCTTGAACCTTGTATCTATTAAAAAAACAGCATTAAAATCCATTGCATAATTTCAAAAATTTAAGTATACATAGGGACAGAAGCGGTAAGCGACTTTATTTTATATATTTTATACTATGTATTGATAAATACTCTGTCTGTCTGTCCGTCTGTCTGTCTCGCTTTCCTGAGAAAACAACTTAATCAATTGCTTACTTTTTATACAGAAATTCCTACGGTAAAATTGGGAATTTGATGTTACAAGGGAAAATGTACTGGTGGCTACTAGTATTAATTTAGGCCTAAGTAGTAATCATCTTTCTTGCATGCAGTGGTTACCTATTATTGGGTTTGCAAAAGTATGTACCTAAGTACTTTAATTCAATTGTTTTTATTTTAAGCATGAATTTTGGGAACCTGTTGGTGATCCAAATAAAATCAATAAATAAATGTTATTGCCATTGCCATGGTCATTAAAGAGTGAGTGAATATAAGAATTTTAGAGCATAATTAACACCATTCAACATTTTTTCAGTGATAATTGCTCATAAATTCCAAAAATCTTTTTATTTAGCCTTTAACTAGAGGCTGCCCCGCGGTTTTTCCCGCGCAGATTTCTCATAAACACAAAATTCCCGTTTTTTCCCGTTCCCGTGGGAATTTCGGGAAATCCCTTCTTAGTGCTCACCTACACTCCCTAAGGAACCTACATGCAAATTTTCAGCCCGCTACGCCCATTAGTTTCGGCTCTGCGTTGTCTGTCAGTCAGTCAGTCAGTCAGTCAGTAACGGAAGAGTTTTATATATATTGATTGGGCTGTGGCAATAATAGAACAAGAGGCCCAGAATGGAGTTAAATTATATAAAACATTTTGTGAAAAGATTTAATTGGTCGGTCCGTGGCATGATCATGATAAACTCTTGTTCTCTCACTACTTTCCGAGCCTCAACAATATTAGACTACTATTTGAGTTATGACATTAGCAACAATGCTATCAACCCCCTACTTAGAAAAGATTTACAGCTGCCTTTTCCTTTTGCCACACTCTAACATAAGCACTGATTCCAGCCTGGGTTTGGGGGCGCTTTAGTTAAAAGTAAATAATGTATAATAAATTTAAAAATGAAACTGTAAAAAACCCTAAAACGACCCACTGACCAAATTTAGAGACTGAATGTACAAATAGAAATTATATTAAACCTTAGAAATGAGAAGAAACACTTACTCAAATGAATACTAGCAATGTTATATGTAGCCTCGTAAAAAGTGCTTTAGCCTAGCTTGTAGTGATTTAGCGGTGGTCGGTGGGTCGTTTTAAGCTTCACCATAACAGCAAAAACAAATGTCGAAGGTCTCATTTATACACATTAGAGAAGAGTGCTAAATATGCTTGAGCTATAAAAATAATATAGGTAGGTGAAAAATTTCGTGCTTACGTGCTTACTTGAAGTCGCAAACTAATTTATTTATTATTTAGGTATTTCTAGAGAACCCATGGAGAACCCAAACACAAACAAACAGAAACTGCTGTGCTGATGCTGAAAAGCCCTGAAACCATAGGGAAAATCCTGAAACTGCAGTGCAGATGGAGGGGAGGAAACTTAGAGATGTACGATATATCGATAAACCGATAATATCGATAAACCGAAAATATCGACAAAACTGATAATATGGCATATGAATGAATATTATCAAAGCCAAAATATCATTTTTGTCGGCTTACCAATATAATATATACAACATTAATTTTGATAAATAAAAAAAAAAAATTGGTAAAAGTATCGGTATTTTACAAGAGGTAACAATTAATTATTATCGTTACGTATACGTTGACATACATTACGTGCATACATTGATTGAGGTATTTTATTTTTTAATTTAATTAAACATGCATTAATTTAGAACACTTAAAATGTATAACATCTCCAAAAACCAATATTTTTGATAACATCAAAGCTAAAAATATTGATTAATGGATTTTAAAATAATAGACCTAAAATTAAAAGTAGGTATCGAGAATTTTATCGATACGATTATCAGCTTCCTTAGCTATTGTTGATGTTTTTAATTCACCCATTCTGGGAAGGCAAAGGAATTTAGTCCATACAACCAAGTCTGCAGCCGCGTCAATCAAGAATCAAGGTAGAGCAGCGGCTTAGAGTACCTATACATCTATACCAATATTATAAAGAGGAAAGATACGTTTGTTTGTTTGTAACGAATAGGCTCCGGAAATACTGAACCGATTTGAAAAATTCTTTCACTGGTAGGTAGAGCTACATTATCCCCGAATGACATAGGCTCTAATCTCAGAGTAAGGAAACCGCCGCTACGCTTCAATTCATTATTGGTATTGGTATTCATTAAACTGAGGCTCTAATCGATTTTCAAAAAAAATAGGGATCCTTACTTAAACTCAAATAATGTAACCCATGGTGCAATATTTTTTCCGTTGTTTACATATTTTGACAGGTGGTTTGTTGTTGTTGTTTGTTTTTTATTCGCCCATTCTGGGCAGTCAAAAGAACGAAGTCTATAGATCCAAGTCTTTAGTAGTATCTTATATTCTATGGCGTAACGAAGTAAGCCGGGACCGCTCGTATATACATATAGAGCAGCGGTTTCCAACCTCTCTGATAGGGAGTACTGTAGAGCACACTAACGCTATCTAGCGCAACAACTTCAAAACCAAACCAAAATTCTACATCGCGCTATCAAAGTTTATGACGCATTTAGCATAAATAGAATTTACAAAGTAGATGCATTTCGCAGACCGATCACCGCCTTCTCTGGAGATTCTCACCCATCCGGGATTCCCCCAATAAGCGCTTTAAGCAGAGTTTGTTCTCCTAATCGTAGGGGTTTTTAGTCAGTAAGAGTCAGACACTACCTCGAGGTTCCCCTTAGGAGCTACGCGCCTGCGGGACCGGAGCTTCACTCCTGGCCCCTCTGGTCTCCACTCATAGAGTAGCGCCGAGGTGTCTATGAGGATTTTCCCCTTCGATGTAGTGTACTTAAATACTCTGGCAAGCTATTAAAAAAAAAAAAAAAAAAAAAAAAAAAAAAAAAAAAAAAAAAAAAAAAAAAAAAAAAACGTTCGGTGTCGCAATTCCGTCCTTCAGACGAATTGCATTATGTAAGTTGGAAAAAAAGGAGCTTTGGAGCTTAGTTTGCATCCTACAATATCATTGATGTAAGTACCAACCAATTTCAAATCGATCAGCCATTAGGAAGCTAGTTAGATTAGATCTCCTCATCACCTAGAAAAGAGCTGATGATCTTCAAACCGCTGATCAGATCTTCATGAGACATTGCTAACTCGGGCTGAAATTATCTATGATACAAAAAAAACTAAACGAAAATCAGTTCATCCGTTTAGGCTCTACGATGCAACAGACAGATACACACGTTAAAATTCACCCCTCTGAATATTTCGTCGGAAAATCAAAACCACTGAAGACTTGGCTGTATGTACTATTTTTTTTTCCTTCCAAGAATGTGCGAAGAATACAACAATGAAGGCGGATTTTTCAAACTTTCAAATAAAACTATTTTTGTGTAAAAAAAAGTTGGGTTGGTACCTTTTTGGGCATTTTTGGGTATAGTTTTGTTTTGCTCTAGTTTTGCTATTTTAAAAGTTATGTAGCTAGACCTAACCCTTATCGTTCGTGCATTAAATCACACAGTGAATAGGTACAATAATAGATTATTTAAATTCTAAGGTAAGTACCTATAGGGTTGTGGTGTGTAAAGTAAGCCCCAAAAACGACCCTCTGATCGAGATCTCTCTTTGATGAATCAAGCTAATCAGCAGCATACAATAGTGATGAAAGGAAAAAAACGAAAGACGCGAAAATGTCTTGATGAATTAAGAAAGAGGGCTCGAACTTGTGCCTCTGAGATAACCTGTGAAGTAAACCTTCAGGTAGGAGAAGTAAGTGCTATGAAAAAGACATCTCAAAGAAATACATTTCCTGGAAAACACTTGAGCACTATTACTTCAAAGCGCTTGACATTAAAACCAACCATGCTAGCAAAGAGTGTGAAGTCCGATACTGTTGTAAGGAATGCCATTCCTCGCTATAACGAGTCTGCTCTGATGAATCTAGATTTAACTAAATTTAATATGAATAAAGAGCTTATTTCGGATGAATTAATTAGCGATCCTTCGCTACAACCCAGAGCCGATAAAAACAAGGGAGTTTCTTTTGAAATAGAGAGTGATAGTGATTGTAACAGAAACAGGAGAGGATCCACTGAGAGCTGTATCCTGTTCAGCCCTATAAGTCAAGTCTTAGACAACGATCACAGTGGGAACGAACACATCCAAATACAACCCCTGATTTCACTTAATTCTTCTAATGTTAAGAATCCAATGTCAAGTCATTTTATTTTATATTCAAATTTAATGGCTGGAATTTCATCATATGTTCAGAATGAAGCAAAAAGTTTAGTAGACAATGGCTTCTCAAAGCAAATAAAACAATTTTTGAGTAAAAATTATAAAAGAACTCACAGCAAGTTTTTATCATCTAAAGTAATTACCGCTGGCTTCAAGAAAAAATTTATAAGCACAGTTATGTCAGAAAAAAAAGGTATTATTCAGAATGCAATTGAATACATAAAGATGAGTTCTAGAACAGAACTAAATTCGGATGAATCTGCGGCTGTGCCCACCCCGTCACCCCCCACCCCTCACCGCCCCGCTCCCTCGCAAACACTGTCTCTAATTAACGTAACCCCTGAATATTCCTACTTTCCAAGAAAATTAAATTGATTGACAACTCTAGCATTGCATAGCAATGAAATAATTAAAAATTAAATACCTAAAGGAAACTGTATAATAATTATTATGTTAAATAAAATAGTTAGGTTCCTCGTCCTAGGGCAATAAATGTAAATACCGGATTCTGTGTTTGTATTAATTTTTTTTTTTAAATTAAATTATAATATTCAACAGCAACAATAATAATAGATGCCTCTTTAAGGAGCATAGGGATAGAGCGGCTAGATGAGCTTGATGTTCTCCAGCTGCGCAACAAGGTCCATGTGCTTGAAGGCGGCGGGGCGGCGCGTGAAGTCGTCGAGCAGGCGCGCGCGCTCCGCGTCGCCGCCGCTGTAGTACAACTGGTACTGGTTGGCAAGGCACTGCGCCTCGCGCCCAGTCAGCACATTCTGAAAAATTACATTGGTCAGATTACTCTCACATCACACCACAAGTAAGCTACTAAGCTCTTACCTGAATGGGATATATTAAAAGGGTGTCAAGTATTGTGGCATTATAATCAATTATTAGTGAGAATAACATCATAAAGCAAGATGGTTTGCAAAAAGGAGATTCTTAGCAACCACTCGTTGTAAAAGCTATACAGCATAAATTTAAAGGTACCTTGTCATACTCCCCGCGCATAAGAACTAGGCCCTTGTCGCTGAGCTCCGTGTAGTGCACCATGGTAAGGCACTCAGGCGCATTTTCCTTGTGGACTTGGAAGGCCAGCAGCGGGGTGAAGTGCACGCTGTGCCCGTAGCTCTGCATCATTATGAACTCGTAGCCTTGCGAGCGCGGCAGCGGGAAGAGGAACGTGGGGTGCTCCTTGCTGCATGAGTGTAAGCGAGTGTACAACTCCACAGGTATTGTTGCAGATATTACTTCTTTGTTTTTGTGATACTCTTCCCATATCAGTTTTATTTCTTCTGTTGCCCTGTCCTTCACTAGTTCTATTTTAAATATGTCTTCCAGTTTCTTTTCTCCTGATTGACCATCTTTATTAACCGGCCCTTTGGGATTTAAAGCTGATGAATACTGACTGGAAACATACAATAACACAATTAGAAACAATGCATTGGTTTGTGATGTTTTTAAAATTTCAATGTAGTGTGACCAGGATATACCACCCTGTCTTCCTTTAAAAATATTTAGTCTTGTGTATAAGACGGTGTAATAAAAGCTATAATACCAAATGATAAAATTTATCTGTGAAATTATTGTGTGTAATACTGCCTGCACTGCACTACAACCTAACAACGCACCGGGTATCCACTGCTGCAAACTTTTTCTTTTTTTCTTGCTGCTTCTCTGCCTCAGTTCGCTCAACTCTCTTCAGAAATTCTTCGGGAGATGTTTTTTGTAGACTAGCGATGCGGTCTGCATATTTTTCATAATATGGATTTTTTTGTAGATTTTCCAAAGCTTTTTCCATTTTAGAAGGTGAAGTCATAATATTTCTTCTTATATATTGCCCAGCTTGAATACGATGAACTAATTGTCTCACATTCACTGCCATTACACAAACAACAAGCTGTTTAATTATGTAATTGTAATATTATGTGGTACCTACTTAAAATTCTTTAAACTACTTAGACAAACATCGGAGCTAGGAAATTTTATTTTTTTTGTTATTATTATTAAGGGTTATTACTTCAATCAATCAAAATAGTAAGTTAATTTTTATTCACGCATTCTGGACAGGCAATGGAACATAGTTCATACAGCCAAGTTTTTTGTAAAGTTGAAAGAAAATTAACAGTTTGTGGAGAACACAAATTAATTTTGTTTTATAACTTACACAGATAATTCAAGGGAATGTCTTTTAAATAAAATAGTGATGTTCTATTAATACTATTTAAGGAAATAAATTGTATGGTATTTATTAAACAAAAATTTTATAATATTTTTTTAACTAGAATACGAATTGTAATTTATATGTATCTTTATTAATATTTATTAGTAAGTAATATTTTTAACACTTTTCAGGCTCCATTATATATTTAAACATTTATTAAATGCACTGCTAGCTGCTTGCTGTGGTTCTCGTTCTGGTCCAGTCAGGCAGATGTAAACGTACGAAACAGAGATTCCATTTCAAAGCATTTATTTGCATTAAATCTGCGATTTTATAATTGAGAGCGATTCATCTATGCAACCCACTCAGAAATAGCATGCACCTCGAAACTAAGCGTCATAAATGACAAGGTAAATCATTAGTTTTTCGGAGACTTCTCACTAATATAAGCTTACTATAATTAGAATCGTTTGGCGGTAGTCAAAACGCGTTCCGTACCTACACGTTTTTTTTGTTGTATTTTAATGTCGCCGTAATAGGACGTTTAACCCTATTGAACGTTCCATTCTTGCGCGATACACGTTAGAGAGAGATCAGATGCCGTAGTGGTCGTGGTCGTCGTCGTCGGAGGCGGGGTCGGCGGCGGCGGCGGCGGCGGACGAGCAGGCGGCGGCGGCGGCGGCGGCGAGCGGCGCGGGCGGCACGAGGCGCGCGTCCGCCAGGTAGGCGTGGTCGAGCGCGCGGCGCGCCGGCACGCGCTCGCTGGGCTCGTAGCGCAGCATGAGGTCGAACAGTGCGGCGGCGCGCGGGCAGCGGGGCGCGGGCAGCAGCGAGCGGGGCGCGCGCGCCGCCCAGCGCGGGAACGCGGCGCGGTAGTCGGGCAGCAGCCGCGCCGCCGGCCACAGCTCGGCCGCGCCGGGCGTGCCGAGCGCGCGGAACACGCGGAACAGCTGGTCGATCTCGCTGTCGCCCGGGAACAGCGTGCGCCCGGTCACCATCTCGGCGTAGATGCAGGCCAGGCTCCACACGTCCACGGCGGTGGAGTAGAGCCGCGCGCCCAGCAGGATCTCGGGCGCGCGGTACCACAGCGTGACCACCTCGTGCGTGTAGGCGCGCAGAGGCAGCGCGAAGGCGCGCGCGAGCCCGAAGTCGGCGAGCTTGATGTGCCCCGCGGCGTCCACCAGCAGGTTCTGCGGCTTGAGGTCGCGGTGCAGCACGCGCCGCGCGTGGCAGTACGCCAGCCCGCCCAGCAGCTGACGCAGGTAGCTCTGCAAACACACACACACACACATTACTTTATGTACATTCATACATATTATAACGTCACACCAGTATCCCATTGGGGTAGGCAGAGACACTCATTATATAAAGACAATTTTTTGTATTGGGTAAGAAGTATCTAAATTAAACATGTACATGTTAGGAGTTAATTTTTTTGGTAGTAGACATAGACATAAATTTATTCACTACATAGCACTCACAAAAAAAATAAAATAAAATATATTAACAACAAAGTAGCAGATGTAAAATTCAGACAACCAGACGTTGAGACGTTGATGTTGACTGTACCTCAGATCTGTACATTTAAATAAAAAAGCAGACATGCTTAAGATAAAATTAAAATAAATGTTTAAATTCAAAGCAAAATGTATAAGTATGTGTAATAATTTCTTACCAAGTTTTTTTTTTTAATTGGTGATAAAAATAATTATAAGATGAAGTATAACTTTGTGATGAATTTAAATAAAACACAATTGTTTTACTTCAATCAGTCTTCAATAATATAGGGTTTTGGCCCATATTTACAGCTGTATAAACAAAAACAATGTAGGTATACCATACTTAAGGTAATGTTTTAATGCTGTAAAATGTTAACAATCCTTTTATTTCAACCTCTAAATGGATCATGCCAATAACAGGACGAGGAACCACAAAAGGGGCAAGTTACTCTACCAATCTTTATTGTCTAACATAAGCTAATAAGCATGTGTGTATTTTTCTCCATTATAATTTAATGAGCATGTTTGTAATGCAGTATCTAAATGAAGATTCACAAATAATAAGCACAAACCTTGACAAGGTCAGGAGGCAGCGGGCCCTTGGCCAGGTCCATCAGTCGCTTGAGGTCCATGTGCATGTACTCGAACACCAGGAACAGCTTGCGCTCGGCAAGCAGCACGTCCAGCAGCTGCACCACGCCTTCATGCCGCAGCGCGCGCAGCACCGAGATCTCGCGCAGCGCCGTCGACGGGACACCTTCCGGCTCACTACAACACACAGTTATGACAAACCTAATTGGCTGCTGCTATAAATTTTAGAACAGCTTAGACTTGGTTGTTCTTATTTACCAATTTATTTATAAAACATGCTTATAAACTGGAAAATTAGGGTTAATCCCAATCCCAAGAACATAAAATAGTAAAATTGTATTATTTTGAAATTCCAGTTATATTCCAGAAAGTGAGTTAGAAACTTGGCGCCAAACTTACTTTTCAAGTTTAATTTTTTTAAGTGCTATTTCTTTTCCTGTAATCCGATCTCTTGCTTTATAAACTACACCGTAAGTTCCTTCTCCAATTTTTTCTACTCTTGAAAAGTTATCCATGTTAAATTAGCGATTTCTTTTTCATTATTTTTTAGTAAATCCTCCAGCAAACAACCAATGTCCAATGTTTTTTAGTGTTCATCACAGACCAACTAGAGATACATGTGTTCATCAGTGTTCCAAGGCTAGCGGACCCAAGTCGCCAAAAAAAACGTTGCTAAATCCCCTAAAGCCCCTCTGAACCATAGGCCTATTGCAGTTCGTTAAGGTGATGGAACGAATAGCGAGAATGAAAATTGTTGTAATCAAAATGGACATTTCAGTTGATGGATATCATTGGTATCACAGACCAACTAGAGATATTGGTATTGCGGTTGCAAAACGATTATATATTATCACTATGATAATGGTTATGAACAAAAGAACGAATGAATTGAATGATGAAACTACGGTCACTTTTATTTTAGTTACATTCAAAAAATATTTTTAAGGTTAACAAAATTAAATTAAACCCAAAACAAACTCATTAACAATATCCTCTGAACAATATATGATCAAACGAACTTCTCAAGTGAAGTTCGATCAATATTATATGAGTGGTTTCATTCTAGGTAGTCCTTTCACCTACAAGGCAACATTCGCACTTTCTTACAAATAACTATTAGTCGATCGATTTAATCGATATCGATTACTCGATTAATTTGAAATTTACCCATGCTCCCATCCCTACCACTCTACGCGGCCATCACTAGCAGCGTCCGCCAAGCCTGTCATTCTTTTTAGAGATAGTTTTCTGGCATAAATTACGTCGTTTATTGACTTTTTTGACAAAACTCGGGATTTGGGTAGGGAGGGTGATTTATATCTTCAAATGAAACCACTCATATAATATTGATCGAACTTCACTTGAGAAGTTCGTTTGATCATATATTATATTTCGTGGTTTAATTTTCGATATAAATCATTTCACTAGGTAGATGTTTAGAGACATTGTTTTGTCTATATTTTTTCATGATAATGAAACAATATTAATTAAAAAGATGTAATTTTGGCTAGTTTTATTTGAACTCTTAGTATAGGTACCTACAATTATTAAATAATATTACTCATCTTATTAGTTAAAAACACTATATTTTAACATATAAAAGTAATCATTATAGTTAGTTTATAGAGTACTTCAAAGTTTAACATTGCGTAGTTACTTAGGTAAGTACTTGGTAGGTAGGTACTCAGCTACATTATTTATAACATACTTATATACTTATTGTATATTTTTTAATGAACTAAGGACTATGCAAAAAATCGTCCCATATCATCAACAGATGCCAAACATATCTCATTAAATACATCTCGACATTATGATTATTTTTTACTATGGCGACATCACTGTAGGATATGGGGTTATCGTGCAATAAAAAAAAATATGTTATACTTATACAGTTTTATTAAGTATTAAGAATCGAATTAAAAATGTACTATTTAACTAAAAAAAACTCGAGAGAGAACAGCCGTAAGACGTACTTTACCCTCCCTCCTTGCTCCGTTACCCCGACCGCACCCTTTCGACGCCTGCGCCCGCGCACCTCCCTCAGTCGTGGCTAGTACGTTCTGCTGTGTTCGCGTTGTTTATTTGTGCGTTATCGGCTTGTTTGCGACTATTACTAACCTCTGCTTGTTTATTGGACCTTTTGATTGCTACTCGATGACCCCGGCACGTTTAATGGACTGTGATTTATAAATATGGAGACTGGACGCCAATGTGTAATGTGTCCTAGATCTGTTTTAAGACAGAGACGACATATATTACAAGAAACATTGCTTCATAGTAGTCCTGAGTTAGCGACCTACATTTTGCAAAATGGATTGACACAAGTAAGTCACAGTCATTGTATTTATTTACTGATTTATTATACATATATCGATAACTTTTAGATATTATGTAGAATACGTATAATGAATAAGAATAAGTGTCATGTAGTGTGTTTTTGTGTTATTAATACTTAAAATGTCTAGTTGAACAATTGCTTTTTGTAATTATCGTCTAAAATGTAATTTTTTATTTTAAAGTAAAAATACTTTATTTTTGTCAAAACTCTTTTTAAAAAAAAAACCCCGTCGAATTCCGAACTAAAAATTGGTACTGACTTTTCATGGGACGTAATAATGATATTGAAACTTGTCCCATGTCTGTTGATGGGATGGGACACTGCCCATACATTTTTTTGCATGGTCCTTTGGTCAGAGATTTGATAAAAAATTGATAATCAATCATCATAGGACATTGATAAGTTTAGCAAACTTGTTAGAGGTAGAGGTCCAGGCGGCCGTCTTTTGATCTGATCAAGATTGACGCCGGTAGCATGAGCAGCCGATGTGGCGGCAACGCGTGTCGCGTGCTGCTGTGTGTGCCGTACACCGCAAGGATCTACCTGATCCACATGCTTATTGACTATGCTGTTGTGTTCCTGTGAGGACGTTACGCTTCACAGTTATTAAGAGCGATTGGCTTATTTAGGTCTGATTTATTTAGTTAAGGTTATATAACCGTCTTATATATAGACGGATTCACCGTAAGATAAAGTAAAACTAACAATGGTTGATAGCTTTTGATTGCATTTAGCGCCTATAGTTTTGATAAAATTTTCATTTACTTTATGATTCTAATGCCACTGCTATTTTTATTTATAATAATCTGTTATTTAGAGAAAGACTTTCAACCATGTGTGCTGTAGGCTGTAGATAATGTTAGTATAAAGCTACTTTTGTCTAGGATAAGTTCATTCTTGTTTGGTATACATTTTTAGAGATTTTTGAGAACCAATTGTGGATACTTACCAAGTACCTGTGTACTTTGGTGGATTGGGTATTAGTTTATAACATCTTTAAGGAAGGCGCTGATGCAATCATCCGAAGAAATATTTCTGCCTAAAAGCAGAGATAAAGCGGTGGCTCTTATGATGATGCCCTGTGAATCCTGTGATGCGTCTTTTTCGAAGACGTCGGAGGGAAAAGTAATTACACTAAAAACAGAACATTCGAAATCTAATTTAATCATAGTATTGAATAACATTATATTGATATTGTTGAATAGTAATATTAGAAAGTGAGGCTAGTATAAGATGCTGATGAGATGCTGTTGAGGGGATAATGAGACCTGGCATTGCTTGCTCGAGCATACTGCGGCACTCAGGGTAAGCGTGAGTAGGAGAGGGTGACGGTCCATGTTAGTAGACAACATAGGTTTTCGTCACGCCCTCAAGTGATTATCTATATATATAAAACTCTTCCGTTACTGACTGACTGACTGACTGACTGACAGACAACGCAGAGCCGAAACTACTGGGCGTAGCGTGCTGAAATTTTGCATGTAGGTTCCTTAGGGAGTGTAGGTGAGCACTAAGAAAGGATTTCCCGAAATTCCCTTGGGAACGGGAAAAAAATGGTTTTTGTTTTTATGAGAAATCTGCGCGAGTGAAACCGCGGGGCAGCCTCTAGTTACGAAATAAAACTATATCAATCAATGGAGGATAACAGGCAGGTCTAGAAGTACTAGAAGGGAATACTAGAATACTGGTCGTTTCGTCCTCAGTAATTTTTTGTAGGCCGTTAAGAAAAACGAAAAATGAAGGATCGGCATGGAAAAAATATGCATCTGCCCCTTTGTAGCATCTGGGTCTTGTTTCAAAGAAAAGTATTTCTTAAGTTTTGCGCTAGAATGTTTGAAAAGCATCTTTAAATTAAATCTTCGATCTGCCTCTAAATTATATTTCGTGTAATATAGGATGCTAATAGCTAGATTTTTCGCTTCTCGAACCAAGGCCAAATATATCTGGTAAGTTAATTGAAATTAGGAAATTGTATGCAACTTCGTGTCGTAATGTAGCTGATAGCTAATGCTAATATGTTATCTACCTATAATAAAAATTAACAAATTGTTTAAGTTTCGGGGCATATTCGACATATAAATACTATAGTAAGTTTGAGTTACGACTTTACGACTCGAGTCCGTGTTAACTTATGAATCATATTTTTGTGTTTAAATGAAATTTTAAAAGCTTTTAATATTATTATCTCATCAATTCAGGTCCTGTAAAATAATTATCATAGTATTCTCTGAATAGAAGGTAGGTAGAAGGTACCTGTACCTTTGCCTTTCCAGTATTTTTGGTTTCAACGTGCCTTTTGTAAAATGCTGCGCTAGCGGACATTAGGATGCCAATCATTTGTGAAAATTATCTGATTGTAACAGGTGGTAGTTGAGAACACTTCAGAACCAATTCTATTATTTTATTACGTTTATGGCTTGTAAGTGATAAAGTCATATTTAAGTCATCTACTTACTTAAATCCTGAAAATTTGTAATTATTTTGTGGCTATAAGCTACTATTTTCATAGTTTTTAATAAAGCCCAAGCACTCGAGTGATTAGAGTGTAAACCTAACTTTATTTAAATATTCCATGTAACTACGGTCTATGTAAAGGATATCGTCACATACAAAAATTTACCAATTTTTGACCAAATGAACGCAAGTGACCTACGCCTACGACCCCTTCTTTAATCTTAGTAAAAGTTCTAGGCGCTATCGTGAGCCAATAAGATAAGGCATTGGGTTGAAATCATAGGTGGATAACAAGATTCTGTGTGTTCACATCCTTAAACAGGAAACGTGGGTAAGTACTTACGATAGTTTTAAGCGACAGAAATAAAAAGTTACGAGACATTTTAGGTCAATAGATGCTATGTAATAATAGCTTACATGCTTGTTCTGCCATTTCGAAATGAAGTTTAGTTACTTACAAATTTATTACAGTTTTAGGATAAAATGAAATCTCTTACCTCCATTTGAATTGGTGTCAAAAAGGTTTTAGATACGATTTCTAGCAAATTATTAGTTGCGATTGACATTTCTTGTTGTTACTGTGCTAACCATGTTACAACAGGAACATATTATTGCTCAAGTGGAAAATTAGAAAAAGATTTAATTATTCTGTTACAAATCCAATTAAGGATACCTTTATTGTTTGTGATATACAATACAACCAACACATTTTAAAAATATTGTACTGAATTCTGCCAGAATGGTGGTTGAGCACGTGGCCTGATGGGTCGTTCGCTAAACGTGCGACTGCGTCGGTATTGGATCGTTGTAATTTGGAACTTGACGAGTGGTATCTTCGTACTCTGGCCCTGGCACGCCCCCCCCCCCTTGTTTTTCGCAAAGCGAGGAGGGCCTGAGTTTTCCTGAAACTGCGGCCAAGCTGTGCCCGTGGAGCTCGTAGAGGCGGCTGTGTTGTGTAAGCAACAGTATTTCTGGGAAGACTACTGTCTTCCTGATTTGAAGGCATTTCTATTCAATTTTGAAGCTTAATTTAATTTTCTCTAAAATTTGGCACCGAACAGTGCTTTATCTCGTTTTCTGTACTGAAAGATATTCAAAAACGTCTTGGTAGACCTGGTGCGGTCTTTTAAATGCGAGCTTGTCTCCGAGCTATAAAGGTTGCATGAACTACGGGAGCCCTCGCTTAGAAATAATGATTGCCTCTATTTTATATCTTGAGTTAGGAGAATGGCCATGGCTCTACTCCCCGATGTGATGTGAAGTCAGTCCAAGTTGAGATGAGAGTATTTTAGTATTTAGCTTTGAAGCTTGAACCAATATGTAGTTGCTAGGTATAGTATATTGCTGAAGGATTTTTTCCTTGACTTCTCTAGCCATTTGAGAGAGATTATCGTAGATTCAATCACACAACTTTAGTTCATCATCCAGGGCTTCGCCCAGGGTTAATAAAATTTATGGGTCCAGTTCCGGAAATTTAAACTTTGCCTCAGGGTCCGAGTTCAATTGGTTGGTGTAACCGCTACTAGTTCCAATAAGGAAGTTATTGCTGGTGCTTGGACCTGTTTTTGGTGACGGTATTGAAAGTGATCACTGTTGGGGCAGTGGTGGCAATTGGCACTTGGTATGTCGCCATCATGATTTTTGGTGATTCAGTCTCATTTAGACCTGATCATGGGTTGTAGGGAATAGTTTCGGCTAGAAATATATCCTCATATTCGAATGATATTTGCTCTGGGCACATTCCTTAAATTGTAAAGGCGTTTCGCCTACTGGAATAAGAAGAAAAAAGAAAATTATGCTTTTTATATTTTTATACTTACATAAAAAATTATGATTATTTTTGCATTTTGCCGCGTTCCTATTGGAATCTATGGCAGTATGGTAGCCTGGTTCATATTTGAATCTATGGCTTTGCAAAAAAAAATTAATTTAATGATAAAAACTGATGTACAGTTTTAAGTTTTGCCGCGTTCCTATTGGAATCTATGGCAGTATGGCAGCCTGGTTCTTGTTCGAATCTATGGCTTTGTAAAAATATTTCTTTTACACTTTTTAAATGTAAGTTTAAGCCTCAGAATAAAGACAAGCATAGAAACCGGGCTAAAATAAAAAGTTATTTTCATATTGTTACGCTCCTTACTAAACGGCAAAAAGACTATTAGTTAGAGAGAGATAAAATATAAGAATTCTTTGCAAGTTTTCTTCTTGTGGTATCAAAGTGGTTTATTGATGACACTGGTTTATTAGTACCGTACAAAATTAAAAACCAATAATTTGGTACATATTTAATGGTTTGTTTATGGTTTGTTTTATTTTGACGTATAATATGACATTGTAAACATCGGTAGCAGCTCCAAAAGTTTTATGATTATTTTTTATGAAAAAGGTGTGATAAATTGGTTTTGTGATTGTGAATGTTTAACTTAATGTATAACAATCTCTTGTGTAGTGACGGGATGTGAATCAAATGCGTCAAGGAATCAAAATCTTGATGTTTCGGTCTCCTACCATTCGGTAAATAATTTTGTTTCATTGTAGACTTCTGGGCACTATTTTGACTAATAAATTATCAAGAACATCAATTTTACACGCTGTTTGTCGAACTCGTACCTAAATTTATTGAATTATTACGGTAAAACACCTTCTGTAAAGGTTATGATAGTGTTGTGCCAAAATATGTTTAGACAAAAGTTATCGAACCTAAATCATCCGTTCTAACTTAAGGACAAATAAAAATCAGACATAATAATATGCTAATTGTTGTCTTTTTTTTCAGTTTTCAAGTAAATTATATACTAAAAACAAAATGACTGGATGCTATAAAGAGACAAGATTTTAAACATTCACAACATACTGTTTTATCAACAAAGAAGATTTAAGATGGTGAAGATTATAACCTGAAACTGTAACAACAGTTTTGCTGCTGCAATTTGAATAAGTTGGTTGGTGGTAATCATAAAATATTGCCCTTTCAATTGCTTATTTTATATCAAATTAATTAAATGTTATTCGTTATCAACTTAATGTTAAAGGAAATAGGACAGCGACATTCAGTGGACGATTCATATTTCATATCTAAGAAAGAAATGCAACCAGAAAATACCATCATCTCAGCTAAAAACGTCTACTGCTGGATATAGGCCTTAAAGAAAATATCGTGACATACAATTTGCCCATTCTGGATAAAACAGGTTTAAGTTTATCTATGTTTTTTTTTCTGCAGATCCTCATAATTGTATATGAAAATTTCAAGTTTAAGTTGCGGGATGTCATCGTTTAAGTTAATATTCTCTAAGATACCGGTTTTCTAAAAAAAAATACGAAGGCTTTAATTAATATATATTTGAATAAATTATTATTATTATTATTGTCTTGAATATAATATTTAAGAACATTTTTCTTGCTTTCTTACAGGCCTCACAAAATACTTTGATAAAAAAAGCTACAGAATATATGAACCGTAAATTTGGGTAAACCAATGCTGTAAACTGTAAACAAATAAAATTCCATGAAAATTTTACTTTGTGATAAAAACAAAAGCGCCATTGTTGCTGCAGGATATCACTTACGTATGTATAAATTGTTTACACCCAGGTTTTATAATACTTACTCTCTTTTATAAGTTTTAATTAAAACATATTATATTTTTAGGTCTCAAAAAAAAACCACAAGCAGGGTTTTTTCACATACAAACAAAGTGATGATCAAGATCAACCCAGGCAAAAACAAACATTTGAGGTGCAGAGTGCAGAGCAAGATTATTGAAAATGAGTGTGTAAAGAAAGAAGCGCATAATTCATACATTGTGAAATTTCCAAAAATAGATTTGTTTTACTTGTTTTATATATACATATTATTATAGGCACACATCTTTTAGTTTTAATTATTTTAGAGCTGTGCTAATAATATCTGATGTGACAGAGTTTTTTATGAACGGAAAATCTTTAGAAATAGGTAAGTATTATTATATTTTTATCAAGACACCCGTTTTATTCATTAAAATAACTTATTGTGTGCAGTAGGTTTCCTGGAAGAAATCGCTTTAATCGATAAGGCACAATTGCCCTTATTCTTTTTCTGTTAAAAATGTTATACGGTTTGTTACATTTTGTATTTTTATTTGCATTTTTATAGCAATAAAGCGTTTTTATCTTTGTCTTTGTTTTCTTGTTATTATAATACCATACAATTACTCCTGAATTAGTTATGATAAGTTCCATAATAAAGAACCATGTCTTGTATAAAAGTATAGACAACTTGATTTAGGACAAGTTATTTTTGCCATCACTAGCTTTTTAGAAAATTAAAAATAAAAAGTCGAACCCAGGTACGGGCAAGGTGCGGAAGAGTCATACGACCCAGTGGAGAAAGTATATTGGTCTCTTTTTAACATATTCAATGGTTGCACTTGAGTAAGTAGCGTAACACAATGATGTGACTTTTTATTTTAGGACTCCTTCTATGCTTGTCTTTATTCTGAGGTTTAAGCAGAATTTCAATTCGAAATTTCTGTCTAAATATTTTTTTTTTTTTTGAAGGTAGGTAAGTAAGCAGATGAACTTACCGTAACGATTTATAGTATGAGGATAATGAAATCCATCAAAGTTTAAGTAACTCACTTAATTTTTTGTTAAATATTCGTAGGATCTTTTCGGTATCTTGAAAAAATATTTTTTTGCGAACAAGATCAGAACGCGTGCTTTCGTTGCCTCGCACGGAAAAAGAATGACAATTTACCTTCTCTCTGGAATGACAGGCTTGGCGGACGCTGCTAGTGATGGGCGCGTAGAGTGGTAGGGATGGGAGCATGGGTAAATTTCAAATTAATCGAGTAATCGATATCGATTAAATCGATCGACTAATAGTTATTTGTAAGAACGTGCGAATGTTGCCTTGTAGGTGAAAGGACTACCTAGTGAAATGATTTATATCGAAAATGAAACCACGAAATATAATATCGATACAGGGAGCAAGTGAGTCGCCTGTATCGTTTGACAGTTGACATCTATGAATCGACTTCATTTCAATCCCCATTTTCATTCGCAAACAACGGCAATACCATGAAATGTCAAAATAGACAAATAGTTTGGTCAGCCATGAAAATGGAGATTGAAGTTCATTATGCCGTCAATATTCGAAAGATTGTTATCAAATTGGATATAAATGTCAAATTTACTTTCATTTTCATGACCATTGAGAACAACGAGAAGAAGGCCTGCTGTATTATTCGCCCATTCTGGGCAGGCAAAGGAACTTAGTCCATACAGCCAAGTCTTCAGTTTATTTCTTAGTATACAAGCCTTCTGTAATATAATACTTTGTTTTCTTAGCCTAGGATCCTTTTTTTTTTTTTTTTAAGGCGGGGAAACTCCTAACGAGTACCCTGCAGCCCCGGGGGGAGCCGCAGGGTTATGTGGGGTTCGCACCCACTAAAACCCCGCCGGTGTCCTTCTCGGCTGATAGCAGGAGGGTCGCGGGTAAGCCTGTGGAATTCTCCGCGACCCCCCCCAGCATTGGCTGTGTAGCCTCTTCACGGGGGGACAGGTGAAGGTAGTCCCCCCTGAGCGCGGATGGCTCTTCCTACGCTCGACGGCGGAATAGCCTAGGATCCTATCCTAACCCATTGAATTGTGAGTGTGGTCTCGCATTTTAATATAAAGTAAAGTAAAAAATGATTTATTCAATACAGGATACAAGATATCGCTAATTGAAAGTCAATTAGACTAATCTAATTAATATTGATACCTTATTTCGTAAAGTATCCTATCTGATAGAGGCGAGGTAGTTCAGGGTGCCCACCATTGGCTCAGGCAAACAAATGTTTGCCTTGCCTTACGACAATGGTCGCCTGGAGACGCCCCCAAACGAGCCCTCCTCTGTCAAATATTCTACTCCCTTTCGCAATGATTTTACAGCGTAGAGAAGAAAGGGGTAACAAACTCTACTTTACAATTTATCTATTTTGTTTGTTCTTTTGTGACATTACAATTCAATTTACAATACAAAGAACATAAATTAATAAGATTTAAAGTACATACATGAAATAATGAAAATATCGTGCAGAGCTAGACTACTTCCATGCGTCTTTGTCGTTTTCATAATCATCAACATTGTAATAAGCTTTCTTAATCAAACCTTTTTTGATACGAGTTTAAAACTCATTATCATTTAGGATCAAAATCTCTCTCCAATGTAGAGTATTGACAAATTAAATTTTCTAAACACTCTAATACATCCAGGTATTGATCATCACTATAGCCAGGTGGCAAATATACCACACAAACCATAAACTTAATACCTTTTTTTGACAGAATATCTGGTAATACCTCTTTATCTTGAGTTAAACTATCAATATCATTTACAATTTTTACAGAAAAACAATCCCTAACTGCCAACATAACTCCTCCCCAGCCCGCATCCAAAGGACGATCTTTCCTAAATACTCTATATCCTGGAGGGAATAATTCAGAGTCTAAAACTGAGGTGTTTAGAAAGGTTTCAGTTACAGCAATTATGTCATAATCCATTGCAGATACACTATTGAAAAACGTATAAGTTTTACTCCTAAGGCCTCTCACATTCTGATAAATTACAATAAATTTCTTTCCTCTACTTTTGCGTGTCTTTGCTTGTGCGGCGAAAGGTTTGCTGCGATTGCTTAAGACATATATCTGCAGTCCAGTTTCCAGGCGACAAAACAGTATCTACATAGCCGAGCGGAACGCCCAATTTAAAAGAGGCATAATCACCACGGGCCTTTAGAGTTTCGACAGTGCAAATGTCAGCACCGCATAAACTTTCTAGATGAGCTTTAACTTGCTCAGCGCTCTTCACATAAAAAAGGTGCAGATAGCGACGTCGCTCAGCGGCAGCCAAGTGAGTGAGGCCAGGGTTTGCAGCAGCTGTTCCGCGCACAACGTTGGTAAGGCTGGTAAAGCTTCGCGGCCGCTTCCTTCTTACTTCGGTCCACTCCGATTCCTCTTCAATTCCAGATTGCTCAGAAATTAGAGCTTGTGTATAAGAAGTAGGGAGTTTTTGCGACTGCCGTAGTGATGAGATTGCAGTAGGATCCGGTTGCGGTATGGGAGGACAGACGCTAGGTGCGGTGGATTGCTTAGCCGGCACCTACATTTGGTACCTACATTGATAAAAGGAAAATCCCACGTACCCGGAAAATTGGGGTTCAAGGGAAAATTTAAATCATTACAACGAAATTTATTTATTTATTTATTTATTAAATTTTACAATAAGGCTTACAGTTATTACCAAAACGCACTTACTGCTAATACATATTTTATAAATGGTTACTTACTAGTAAAATAAATTGCCTTTCTAACTCTGGCAGCGAATCAAAAAATACATCGACATTTTCGTAAACGGCAACTAACTTATTAATGAGTGCGACAGCTCGCGGCGTGGGCGCGATTATTATGTTAATTCTGTTTGATAGTCCGTTTGTCTGTCTGTCACAATGGTTCAACAAAACAACCAAATTTTTAACAATAATCAAGTAGGTATATTTTATAATTTCGTTATGATTATGGTATTATTACGTGAGTCTAAATATTTTTTTTTTTATTTCTTGATTTTAATTTCTTATACCTTTTATCATCTAAAACATTTTTTTTACGAACTAATTAAATCATCCTGTTTAGGGTATTAGGAGGTTGGACAAACAAGCACGCAACAATTTTAGGTAACACTGTGCTATCTCCATGGCAGGAGTGTTGTATCTCCATGAACGAACATTTTTATTCGCAGTTTTGTTCAACCTCCATTTTAAAAGTATGATAAAATACGTAAAATCACAGCATAGTAAACAAATTTATTGGCAATTCCATAGATTAGACTAAAAACTATAAATTTGCATTTATCATTCCTGAAACTAAACATCTCGTTTGATAATAAGTAAAAAAAACCTTCTCCTGAACAGTGTACATACAATATGGAAGTTGAACATTCAAGCACGGAGGCGGCGATTTCCAGATCGCCTCTGGCCCCGAGGGCTTGCAAAGTAGCCCAAATGGGTAAAAAGGCACCCCACTTGGCACCACAGATTTTTGAGTGATTGATTGATATTATATTAATGTTTGAGTTTGAGGCTGCATGGTGCAAGCAGTAAGACGTAAGACAAGCGTAAGACACTCAGGTAAGACAGAAAAGTTGTCGAAGAATCAATCAGCAGTTCAATCATCTCGACAATGGCTAAGGGGGGTTTTGGGGGGAAACGAAAAGAAGAACGAATGTCGGACTTTTGTTTCACAATTTTCTAAATTATTTTTTTGTGGCTATTAGCTAGTGAGGTGGAATCAGTGTAATAATGGAAAACTGGGTCGGTGGGTCGTTTTAGGGGCGGGAGTCGCAGTTGGGGTATACTCTTAGGGGCGCAACAGGAGGCTTCAAAACGAAGTGAAAAGGAAAAGGAAGGCGCTCCCGAATAATTTTGATCGTGTCCCTCAAGAACTTCCGCGTAACTTTTGAAATGTGAGACCACGCTCGCATTTCAATGGGTTAGGTTAGGAACCTAGGTCAAGAAAATCTAAGAATTAAAGCACAGAAGACTTGATTAACTAAGATAATATAAACTACTGACTTGGCTGTATGGACTAAGTTTCTTTGCCTGCCAAGAATGGGCGAATTAAAAATAAACAACAAAAAAACAAACAAACAAACTCTGGCTGGCTGTGGTGGCTTGCCGGATTTGCTTTCTTTCTTCTAGAAGAAAAGCATTTTCTGTGTCTTCGTGACCTTATTCAAACAATTTCCTTAAGTTTCAATACATACCTATCTAAAGTTCCAGCTTTATAATAGTTTAGAAACAAAAAGTTTTAAGTATTTTAGGTTAAATTGTGTTGTACTGACTGTGGTTTTACTATTTACATCAAGGAGTAGACAATAAGCTAACATAATGTCAATTGAAATAGAGTCGGCAGAGTAAGTACTGAGTACTCTGAGTACATACAATAACAACTACCATTACCTACTGGAACATAACCTAATCAAATCCTTCCTTTGAACTCGGCTCCAACCAGCTGGCGTCTCGATGGCACTATGCGATCCATCATCGGCGGCTCGCTTCACCGACGACGATGCTGCATTCCTAGTTAAACCCCAAAACTACCCTCTGACCAAACTGTGCCCATATAGATATTTTTATATTTGTGTTCTCAAGCATTTTTTTTCGTTATAAGACTTCTACGCGCACTAGCGGCTGGGCCGCAGCGGCCAAGTTGCAACGTCCAGCAAGATAAATACATTAGTCAGAAATTGCTATGGATCGAATGCACCTGCAGCACCACTCAAATATAGTATGTGTTGAGGATGTTTTTGTTTGTCTTGCAGCGTTATCCGGCTGATCCAGCAGTACCTGAAAGAAGCCAACCTCACCAAGACGCTACAAACCTTGCAGGTGAGAATAACCTACATTCAACTCTACTTAAATCTCATGGATGTAGTACAGATAGTTATGGACATCTCACTGCCCGGGGTCCCTGAAACCTAGTGCTTCCTAGTTTTTTTTAACTAACTAGCTGTCCTGGTGAACTTAGTATTTTTCCCTTCCATTTTTCCACATGTTCTCACCTTTTAAACCTTCCAAATCAAATCAATTTATTTTGCAAACATACGTAAGAAAATTCCCTGGAATACAAACATTTTAAAATCAAAATCAGCTAATTCGGTCTGGTCACTCTAGAGCTTTAGCAAGACAAACAAACCACCATTAATTTTTATATTTAATTAGTAGATTTAGTAGACTAGTAATTCAAAATATTGTTTAAATACAAGTGAGGCATCATGCATGATATCTAACACAGTGCATGTGTTTGTGTGCGCGTGCGGCAGGAGGAGAGCGGCGTGTCGCTGAACACGGTGGAGAGCGTGGAGGCGTTCTGCGCCGACATCAACTCGGGCCAGTGGGACCGCGTGCTGGGCGTGGTGGGCGCGCTCAAGCTGCCCGAGCGCAAGCTGGGCGCGCTGTACGCGCACGTCGTGCTGGAGCTGTGCGAGCTGCGCGAGCTGGGCGCCGCGCGCGCGCTGCTGCGGGCCGCGCCGCCGCTGCTGCGGCTCAAGCAGTCGCAGCCCGAGCGGTACGTGTAGGGATGCAACGATATACTGAAAATTCATTAATATCGAATTTATCGAAGCCAAAATATCGATATGTTTGTCATTCCGATATAATTAAAGCAAAAATATTGATACTTTGTAATACAATATTTTTTAGAAATAAACGAGATTAAATTTTGTACACACCTTTACAACCTCATATGCATTCCTAGAATGAATAGCATCGATATATCGAAAAACTAACATTATTATCGATAATATCGAAACTAAATAAAAATGGGCGATATTATGCATCAGGTCGATATAAGAAGCAAGTTGCATCCCCAGGTACGTGCAGCTGGAGGCGCAGCTGCAGCGCTCGTACTTCGACCCGCGCGAGGCGTACCCGGGCGCGGGCGGGCGCGAGCGACGCCGCGCCGCGCTGGCCGCCGACCTGGCCGCCGAGCTGGCTGTGGTGCCGGCGTCGCGGCTGCTGGCGCTGCTGGGGCAGGCGCTCAAGTGGCAGCAGCACCAGGGCCTGCTGCCGCCCGGCACCAGCATCGACCTGTTCCGCGGCAAGGCGGCCGTGCGCGACGAGCAGGAGGACCGCTGCCCCGCGCAGCTCTCCAAGATCATCAAGTTCGGACAGAAGTCGCACGTCGAGTGCGCCAAGTACGGAACATTTGTTTTCTCTCTATATCTTACTCATTTATTTATATACATCAAATTTAATTGCTGTTCGAATTTCTTGTTAAAATTCGAGAACGGCTGGGCCGATTTAGTTCATTTTAGTTTTTCATAGTCTTGGGAATGTTAAAACCTTGAGAAAATATGAACACACTAGCTACGCGGCTTCACCAACGCATTGTTGGGATAAAAAGTAGCCTTTGTCCTTTCTCAGTCTTTAGACTAGATTATCCGTATACGAAATTTCATTTAAATCAGTTCAATTGTTGTGTGAAAGCGAGACAGATGGACAGACTACAGATAGTAACTTTCGCATATATAATTTACTAGTCGACCCGGCGAACTTCGTACCGCATTACTTATTACTATGTTGTGCATTTATTGTAGATATAAACCTTCCTCATGAATCACTCTATCGTTTAAAAAAAACCGCATCAAAATCCGTTGCATAATTTTAAAGATTTAAGCATACATAGGGACAGACGCGAGAAGCGACTTTGTTTTATACTATGTATTGATGATTAGTACGGCTTTTGAGAAAAATAGTCAAAACAACAACGTCATGTTCCCATATAAAATGATGGGGCAAAGAAAAGTTCGGGTCAGCTACTAATTGTGTGCACAAGTATCGAGAGTCACTGTGGGGGCAGGTTCTCGCCGGACGGGCAGTACCTGGTGACGGGCTCGGTGGACGGGCTGGTGGAGGTGTGGAACTTCTCGACCGGCAAGCTGCGCAAGGACCTGCGCTACCAGGCGCAGGAGGAGTTCATGTCGATGGCGGAGGCGGTGCTGGCGCTGGCCTTCGCGCGCGACTCGGACACGCTGGCGGCCGGCGCCAACGACGGCGCCGTGCGCGTCTGGAAGGTCTCCAGCGGCCAGGCGCAGCGGCGGCTGGACAAGGCGCACGCGCGCGGCGTCACCAGCCTGCAGTTCAGCCGCGACGCCGCCACGCTGCTCTCCGCCTCCTTCGACCGCACCATCCGGTCAGTCGCATATCTTTTAAAATTAAATCAATATATATAAAACTCTTCCGTTACTGACTGACTGACTGACTGACTGACTGACTGACTGACAGACAACGCAGAGCCGAAACTACTGGGCGTAGCGGGCTGAAATTTTGCATGTAGGTTCCTTAGGGAGTGTAGGTGAGCACTAAGAAGGGATTTCCCGAAATTCCCACGGGAACGGGAAAAAACGGGAATTTTGTGTTTATGAGAAATCTGCGCGGGAAAAACCGCGGGGCAGCCTCTAGTATTCATATAAAATACAGACCTATTTTCTTTGTTACCTCTTAACGAAAGAACTGCTATACCGATTTCATTCTTTGTTTTTTGGATTCCTTATATGTAGTGTTTGCACGAAAAGAAAAATTAAGCTTAGAAGTCAGAATTAAATTATATCACTTTTCAATTCGATCTTGCATTTTTTTATAAACTTTCAAGTACATATACAAGTATAAGGCGGTAATGAAGTATGCCGGGTCAGCAGAGCTACCGTATTATAATTTACATGTGACCGAGCTTCCGCCCCGCTCTGTTGCAGGATCCACGGCCTCAAGTCCGGCAAGCTGCTGAAGGAGTTCCGCGGGCACACCTCCTTCGTCAACGACGCCGTCTTCACTCCGGACGGACACTCCATCCTGAGGTAGGTCTCGTCACCGTCAACGCGCGACTTTATACCTTGTATCACAGTTAATAGAGGCTATTTTCCCTCGCAGTGGGTCCTCGGACGGCACAGTAAAGCTGTGGTCGGTGCGCACGGGCGAGTGCCAGAACACGTTCAAGCCTCTCAGCGGCGCGGGCGCGGGCGCGGGGGCGGCGGGCGGCGCGGCGGGCGAGGGGGGCGAGGTGGACGCGCCCGTGCACTCGCTGCTGCTGCTGCCCAAGCACCCCGAGCACTTCGCGGTCTGCAGCCGCAGCGACACCGTCTCCATCATGAACCTGGCGGGGCAGACGGTGCGCTCGCTGCAGTCGGGGCGGCGCGCGGCGGCGGGCGGGCGCGTGGCGTGCGCCGTGCTGTCGGCGCGCGGCCGGCTGCTGCTGTGCGGCGGGGAGGACCGCGCGCTGTACGCGCTGTGTGCGGCGCGCGGCACGCTGGAGCGCACGGTGCCGCTGCACGACGCGCCGCTGGTCGGCATGGCGCACCACCCGCACCAGAGCCTGCTCGCCACCTACGCCGAGGACGGGCTGCTCAAGCTGTGGCGCCCCTGAACCCTGAACCCTGAACCCTGAACCCTGCACCTCTACTCTACTCTACTCTCTACCATTATATCATATGCGGCCACAAACGACTTTTTGTAGCACCGATAATCGGACCGATTTTATTTTTTATTGAGTTGACCGATAAAATTGGTAACCAATTTTTAGTTTAATCGGTACCAATTATCGGTCGTGTGGGCAAGCACTGCCGTCAGAAATATCTGTGCACCTTGATTAATGACGTCATGCGAATTGCAACGGCACTAGGTGAGCGGGAACGGGGTAAAGTGCCGGATTGCGAACCGCACAGATATTTCCGACGGTTTGTACAACTTTAAGGCTACAAACGCACAGGCGGATTTTTATCCGCGCGGTAACAAACCGCGCGGATAAAAATCCGCTGTTGCGGTTTTATTTCCGCGCGGTTGGAAAGGTTATTATTTCATTTTCAACCTTATTCATAGGCCACGAAGGTACAGGCGAATTTTTAGCCGCGCGGAAATAAAACCGCGACAGCGGATTTTTAACCGCGCGGTTTTTTATCCGCTGGTGCGCACACTTCCATAGGATTCAGTATGTTACATAAAATCCGCGCGGCAAAAAACCGCCTGTGCGTTCGTAGCCTAAAATTGTTATAAAACATTGACATAAGTACAACTCCAATGCCTCTAGCTACACACGTCGCGCCAATGACACAATGTAATAAAGTGCATAAGCAACAATGTTCAAAGATAAAGCTAAGATGAAAAAAAAACGCTTTATTGCCAAATATAAAACCAGTTAGTGCTTAGAAAATAGAAAAAAATACTAATTTAGTAAAATTTCAAATAGACGAGCGAAATAAGGCAATGGACGGCAAGTCAACCCACAGTGTTAGTTATTGTTGTGTGTTGAACATTTTTACTAAACTCCTGGTTATAGCAACACGATACGTTATTACATGTGGGTCAAAAGATTTGTTCTTTTGAAAAATATGGCTTTTTGATGTCATACATTACATAAGTTTTTTTTTTAACTAGATTAAGTTTGTTTATAACATATATTTCCTACCTTTACTTTAGTTTAGGCATAACATAAGACTTTGTAAAATATAATAAATAAATGCAATTTACATAACGTCGTTATTTAATTCTACGCAGTTAGGCGGTCTTCACACTGCCACGCAACACGCAGCGTGGCAGTGTGAATGCGTGTTCTAACGTTGATTGTAAGTACCTCCATTTGTATAGAAACACGCGCAGTCCAACACACAGAAAACGCATCCACGCGCGTGCGCGTAGTAGCGTCGAACGAAACGCAACATGCAGCGTGGTGCGTGGCAGTGTGATAACCGCCTTATTTTTTTACCCAACAACGTAATCCACACGTTGCGTTAGCGGCCCCACACACGACGGCGAGGCGCTCGCGGCTCCCCGCCGCCAAACCATCTGTAGCTTTATGGACAGCTGTAAGTAAGTAAATTAAATACTTCACTTTCCTTTCATTATTAATTTACATTTTTATTTATCCTTCACTTATTATTTTTATTCCTCCCGTGATAATGAACTGTAGGGGAGCACACTAGCGCCACCTAGTGATGCCTTGTGAACGCGGAGATCGCTCGATCAGCAATCCTACATCGCGCCAACGAAGTTTCTGACGCAGCTAGCATAAATAGAACTAACAAAGTAGAAGCATTGGGAGGTATTGGCCAATTACTCTTTGCTCTACCTAACTGGTGACCCCGACGTGATTCAATATGACATCTCGTTCCCGCCATTTTCTCAACAAAGTACTTTTACAAACTTTAGGAAACACATTGTTAAAACAAATAACGTAACCTTTTTTTCTACCTAACAACCTTTTTTTCAACCGAACCTAACCTTTTTTTCCACCTAACCTAAACTTTTTTTCCTACCTAACTTAAACTTTTTTTTCCTACCTAACCTAACCTAACCTTTTTTTACCAATGCTTTTTTCTTAGGGTTAGGTTTTAGGTTAGGTTAGGTAGAAAAAAAAGGTTAGGTTAGGTAGAAAAAAAGGTTACGTTATTTGTTTTAACAATGTGTTTCCTAAAGTTTGTAAAAGTACTTTGTTGAGAAAATGGCGGGAACGAGATGTCATGTTGAATCACGTCGGGGTCACCAGTTTAGGTAGAGCAAAGAGAAATTGGCCAATACCTCCCAATGCTTCTACTTTGTTAATTCTATTTATGCTAGCTGCGTCAGAAACTTCGTTGGCGCAATGTAGGAATTGCTGATCGAGCGATCTCCGCTTTCACAAGGCATCACTAGGTGGCGCTAGTGTGCCCCCCTACAGTTCATTATCACGGGAGGAATAAAAATAATAAGTGAAGGATAAATAAAAATGTAAATTAATAATGAAAGGAAAGTGAAGTATTTAATTTACTTACTTACAGCTGTCCATAAAGCTACAGATGGTTTGGCGGCGGGGAGCCGCGAGCGCCTCGCCGTCGTGTGTGGGGCCGCTAACGCAACGTGTGGATTACGTTGTTGGGTAAAAAAATAACT